>PVKE010000541.1:29573-138082 GCA_004027555.1 Craseonycteris thonglongyai | reverse complement strand
GCCGGGAAGTGCCGCCGCCCTGCTCCACAGTCCCTGTTCCACTTTAGGCTCCGTGATCTGATTAGGGCACTGCGTGCTGTCCCTTGAGTTCGGATGTTAAATTGTCCACAGTCTTGTGGGGCTTCCACGCTCCCTAGGTCTCGGCTTCCAGCCCGCCCTCGATCCAGCTCCACTGTGACCGTAGTCCCCCAATCCCCCTGTGTTTTTGCCAGCCCCGGGCCGCGCTCCGAGTCTCTGTCCCCGAACTGCTGCTTCCCTTTCCCTCTCCCACTCTCCCCTTTTTTCTCTAACTTTTGTGTGTTGTTCCGTGTTGTGTGGTTCTCTTAGTTGAGGTTTCTTCTCAGGGTTTCCCCTATGGATTCCCCTCTGTTCACAAGGCCCTTCCCAGGCAGTTATCAGCGTGCTCCTCTCATGCCTCCATCTTGGATCTTATTTATTTATTTTTGAGGCAAAATATTTTTGGAGGGGTGGGGAAGCATTTTTCTTCAGGGGCTAGAAGTTGGGACAATTCCCATTTGGCATAAAGCAGTGCATTAGGACCTGTACATTCATTAACTAGTAACTCAGGACCTCCTCCTACCTTTGCAGGACACACTTGGCAGGTACTTGGTGACTTGAGAGGCCGCAAAGGAGCTCAGGATGGCTACACAATCCAGGCAGGCTTGCCTGCAATCGCTCTGGTACATGGTCTGCTTCTTGGTGCGCTCCTGATTCCTCATGTGGCTGCACAGCATGGAAGGAACTGAGGGACACAAGGAAGGACAGACTTGGAGGCTGTCCCCAAGCACAGAACTCCTGCCCTGATGTGTTGAGCTTGCCCTTGGCAGCCCTGAACCCAGTAAAAAACACACATTGCCATTAATCCCCTTCGCTTCAAACACACTATCTCATCGTTCTTGCTATAATTCCTGAAGCAGTTCTGGAAGTCCTCTTTTGTAAGTGTCTTTAGTTGTGCTATCATGGCTGCCTTAATGTCCTGAATCAGTTCAGGTCACACATCACTTCTGGTATGGCAATTTCTGTCAAATAAATTTAAAAACATTGTGGTGTGCCCTCATCCACTTTAAAGATTTATTTATTGTTTTTGACAGAGAGAGCGAGACAGAAAGACAGAGACAGAGAGAAGGGGGAGGGCCCCAAATAGTCTCCACAGTTGCACATCATTGGTTTTTCCACATAGTTTCATTCCATAGGTGGGTGCGGGGCTGCACAGGGCAGGAACTGGGCTGGTCTCACCCTGGTGAGAACTGAACTGGGGGCACTCCCAGTTCACATGGGCCAGGGCCAGGATTTGATCCTCAGTTCCCCCGGGGCTGCAAAGTAAGCGCTTAACCCACTGAGCCATCCTGGCTTCCCCTGCCCTCATCCACTTTATTCACCAGATCTGGCACTGTGTGACTTCTGGCTCTTTCCCAAAGTCAAAATGACCAAGAACGGTAAATGTTTTTAATTGATTCAGAACATCAAGGCAGTCCTTACAGTACAACTAAAGACACTCACAAAAGAGGACTTCCAGAACTATTTCAGAAAGTCGCAAGAATGATGGGATAAGTGTGTTCACAGCTACAGGAGTATCTTGAGGGGGATTAATGGCAAATGTGTCTTTTACTGCAATACATCCTTTTACTTAAACATTCACTGTATTTTTTGATCACATGTCAGTTAGGAGCACTCCATTGACCTGTTCAGTGGACACAGAAGGCGTTCCTCACTCCAGTAGGCTTGCCACAAGGTACAGAGTGGAAAGATTTTAGAGACGGCTGAGGGTACCATATAAAACATAGGATGCCAATTAAATTTGAATTTTAGGTAAACAATGAATAATTAATTGTTTTAGTGTGAGATTGTATAAGTACTCATTACTTATCTACTATGTGTAGTTATTCACATTTTATTGGGTGCCCTGCATTTTTATTTGCTGTATCCAGCAGCCTTACGTGGTCAGTACTTATCATCCCCATTACCTGAAAAAGAACCACGCAAAACTTATCCTTTACTGAGAGAGGGTTAGGTCACACCATTGCCATCAGTAGACAACAAAACTATTGTTTCTTTGAAATAACTCGGCTAAAAACAGTAATAAAGCCTACAATAATTAAATATCTATTAAGAATTGATTGAACGCCAGGTTCTGTCATCTACCAGATTATAGGAGAGTCATGAGTCATCTCACTTAAAACGAGTTCACCTCTAATTCTTGCTACACAGTGTTGACTCAGGGAAACATCAGATGATCCCAACTTTATTCAGGATAAAGATTTTTAAAAACAAGAAATTTATGAGCAGTGTCCAAACAGTACCCATTACTATTGACACTAAAGTCAATTCTTACTCCAAATTCATTTTTCAGTAGGTCTTTCCAAAATAAACTCAAATGTACATTGTAGACGAAGCCACATATGATATCATTGACTGGCACCCAGAAGAGTTTTATTATTGATTTTTAAAGAATGTTCTCTGTTTAGATCAGCATGCTCTTCAGTGGGATGGCTCAGGGAAAGGGGACACTCAATGGCCCTCGTAATATACCAATAAACTGCCCAAGGAGAAGACCAAGTTATAGAGAGGAGGAAACTCGAGGGCTCAGAATTAGGACAGCCTTTAAGATACTTTGGAAAATCAACTGGCACAGTTCCTGGTAAGCACCATTCTTCACTTGATTTTTGTAAATTATTAATAGCTTTAGGAACAAAACTAGTTGAAATACTCCATGTGTGTGCCTTTCCCTTTTCCTGAGAGCTAGTTACTCAAAAGCAAATGTGTTCAGTTCCTGTGTCAAGGTTAAAAGACAATTAGGTCATTGTTCTACTTTAAGACAACCTTCAATGCATATCATTAGAAAGACACATACAGGACAAACACAAACAGAATGTGATGACTCACAACCCTTAACACTGGAATTGTGTTTTTTTTTCCACATAGAGATAATCCAACAGAATTACCTGGGATGGGTTGTGCAAATTATACCTCCTGAGCCTCATCCTGGACATTGAAAATCTCTAGAAGTGGGACGTAGGCTCTAATGTTGTGAACAAGCTTCTCATCTGCTTCAGAGTCACTGACTCAGAGCCTTGACTAAGGTGCTCTGGAAGCCCAGAGAGCGCGTGAGGAGCTCTGTTAGGGGAAGGAAAGGCAGACAAGGATCGGAGGGCAGGCACAGCGCGGGGCGTGCTCTGATGAAGGGTCAGCACAAACGCAGAGGGTGCGCAGTGTGGTTACGAAACGTCCTGGTTGGTGGGAGTGTGAGGAAGGCCAGGCAAGGAGTGGCTGAGGGTCACGCGGGAGGGAGGTAAGTGAGGAACCAGGCTGTGAAGGTCTGAGTGGGCTGGTCCATAAGGACCAGGACAGATCAGCATAGAAGTAGAGCAACTGGAGATGAAGACCCAGAAAAGACATTCATCGGGGCCTAGACTTACTCAGAATGTCTGTGAAGATAACGATTAAGTCATATTCTTCATTGATCCTTAGTACTTATCACAGTAATAGACCTTGTTAATTATTTACTAAATTAATGAGTGAGCAAAAGCAAAAAAAAAAAAAAAAGAAAAAAAGAAAAAATGAGGATGTCATTGCTGTGGATTAGCAATGAACCTGAACCACTCTAGTGATGGCCTGTGTGATCAGATGCTGAAAATAATGCTTAGTTCTTCCCAACTCGTGCTTTTATCGTTTTTATTAAATTTCATGTTAGTGAGTTCCTTTGACTCTATAGAGAAAGTCCAGAAAGGAGCCCAGCCAACACCGGAAGTCTCCACGGTGGTTACGGAAGCATGAGCAGACAGGACCACCATGGCTCAGTGCCCACCTGCCTGGTGCTAACCGTGCCGCCAGGTCCGCACTCCTCCAGGGAGCCCCCCCTGCTCCCCAGGAGCTCAGCTCCCACTGCTTTGTGTTTTTTTCCCACTTGATAGGGCGGCGTATGCTACATACAGGACATACACTTATAGCCCAAAGAGAAACTGGCCCATGGAAGACAAGGTATGGCATCTGCTGAAAGGCCCAGTCCAAAAGTAAATCTACAGCAAGGACACTCAGAACCATGAGCCCCCTGGGCACATCGTCTACAGCCAAGCGAGGCCCCATTCTGCTGTTTTCCTCTCTCTGCTGTCCTAAGTCACGAGAGCCGAGTTCTCCAAGCCGGATGAGAAAACAGGCACCTTCGTGTGCTGCTCACTCATTTGCCTTCACTCAACAGTGAGGATGCTCGGGCAGCAGGTCCCTGTGCGTCCAAAGCTTAGAGCATTGGAGAAACCGATATAACAGGAGATAATTATATTATGTGGTAGGAGCTGCAGGAGAAGGTAAGAAGAGGATCTATAAAAACATACGGGAGGGCTATCAAATCAAACGTGAGGAAGCAGAGAAGATTCCCGGGAGAGACATGAAGCTCACTTTTAGACTTTAACGACAGACAGATGTGGGCTGACAGAAGAAAGGGGCAGCATGTCAGGGGGAGGAGGCAGTGTGTGGAAGGCCTGAGGCTGCAGGGGGCAGTGAGCCTGAGGGTGGTGCACATCAGTCTCCTCGTGTGGGGGCTGGGGAGCGGCATGCTGGAGCAGTGGGCAAGGGCCAGATTACACAGGATGCTGAGCAGTGGGGAGTCACGGAAGCGCTTTCAGCTAGAAGGCGATGTCCGTCTGCGCATCTGGAAGCTCACTGTGGCTATTGTATGGCTGCACTGTGGACCAGAGGAGTCAACAGCATCCCAGGGAGCTGGGTAGAGGTCATCCCAGGGAGAGGCACTGGGAGTCTAAGCTGAGGCAGTGGCTGTGGGGTGGGGGAGAAGCAGATGGAGTTAAGAGATTGAGGAGGGCGTCCTGACAGGTCTTGGGTATTTATCTACACACGGGGACACAGTAATTTGTGCAGACTGAAAGGTTCACTTTGATTGGAATCTCAAAGACACCTTTGGAGAATGCTGACACTTCAAACGTTGTTCCATGACCCTTCATGTGTATCTGCGACCCAGAAGCCGTCTCGATTCCTTGCCCTTCCTGGCCAGAGATGCATTCAGCACAAAACTGAACCAACCCTGGCTCTGGATTCTGGGGCACCAGGACTGGAGGTAGTGAGGTGCTGGACCATAAAAAAGAGGGATTTGAAGAGAGGCTCTGCTCAGTTCCTTCCACAGCCCTGCTCTCAGAATGCCAACCGCCAAGTGTTCGCCTCTCTGGAAAAACTGATCTACAAATACCAGCATCTGGGGGTTTCCTAACAAACAAAGAGAACTTACCATCTAAGTCAGGCACAAGGCTGAATGCCATTTCCAATTAGATGTGAGTCCTTCCCTTGAAAACTGATAGGCAGTGGGGAGTGGAGAGGAGGTGGGAGAAGGAACTGCAGGTATTTCATTATGAGCCTGTCAGGAACTGCATTTAAGCACATGCATGCCCTGGCTTAAGCAAAGTTTTAATTGTTAAAAACTAGTGCCTGAGCCATTAAGAACTAGAAACAGCCTGTTTGGCTCAATCCCTACGTCTTCGCTTGGCTATTGAGTCATTGTTCTTCAGGCCAAAGCAGCCTTCCCCGGCTTCCCTCCCTGCAGTCGCTGCACCCTGCATTTTCCACAACACGTACTTTTTATACTTGACCGTTTCTGCGGGTAAATGGTCTGTCCCCATGTTCACCCTGAGGTCCTGGAGGAAGAAGACCACGTCTGCTGACTGCGGTGCCGAGCACGTGAGCAGCAGGGAGGAGAGAGACCAACATGCTTACCTTTGCTTGTGTCCACGAAGTGCCTCCTGGTACGGGAAATGAACTGATCTGCTACGGCTTTCCTGCTGTCACCATCAAAGCGGCGATTTTCCAAGGGAGGTAGCTCTTCACGGAGGTTGAGTGACCTGGGGCAGTGTCCAGTGGAAGAGGAGGGCCTGCCAACACAAACAGTTTTCAGAAAATGCACGTGGGCTCACCAAAGGGAATGAAGAGTGTATGCACGCACATGAGTGTGCATGAGTGTGCACGTGTGTGCATGAGTGTGCATACACATTCTTTTGAGTCTAGTACACCCGGGCACCACCCTGCAGATGCTGTGTCTGAGGAGCCTGACAGGAGCCATCAGCTTCCCCAGCTGTAACCACAGGCACATGGTCACTTCGACTTTCCCTGTTGATGAAAGCAAATGTGATTGCTGAGTCTGAAGAGGTAGGCCTCCAACCAGACGTCCTCAGACAAGGCCAGAGGAAGAGAAGACTGCATGAATTCTAGCTCTGACCACATGTGCACACCCTGGGAGCCCCAAACCCTCTCTCCTCTTTGCCTCCAAAGAGATCTCATGATTCTAAAACTTAGAGCCTCCATCACCTCTTCCCATCTTCCCTTGCTTCCCTCTTGCTTCCTATTTTCCTGAGAAAAATCAAAGCCAAGGAAGAGACGCTGCTCAGCCCGCTGCACCCCTGCCCAGCAGGCCCTACCCCGCCGGGTACACTCGGGCCCCTGTGTTTAGCTGCCTCCTTCCAGCACGTCACCCAAACAATTTCTACTTCTCTCTTGCAACTTTTGTTTCTACCTGTCTCTTGCATGGTTGCCATCAGTACCCGAGCCTGCCTTTATTTCTCCTCTCTTAAAAAGAAAACCCCGTCTTCACCCTATTTCCCCCTCTAGTTACTAAAATATTTTTCAGTTTGCCTTTGCACTAAAATTCCTCAAAATAGTTATCTATACTCACTGCCCCAAATTTGCCTTTCAAGTCTTTTAATCTTCAGTTTCCCGGGGATGCTGGGATGGCTCTGCAGGTTGAGCACTCACATTGCAGCCCTGAGGTCCAGGGATCGCAGCCCCATCCTGGCACCAGCCTGTGCAGACCCATATGCTGAACTAGGGTGTATTTCCCACTCCTGTTCGGGTCCCACCGGGGCGAGCTTCTCATGTGGGAAGACCCCGGCTTGTGGGGGCTTGTCTCCCATGCGGGAGGCCCATCTATGGAGTAGAACTACAGTATATCGAAAACTAGTGACGTACAACAATGGAGACTGCTCTAGAACTGCCGCCCCCCCCCACCCCTTCTCTCTGTCTCTCTTTCTTTCTGTCAAAAACAATAAAAAAATAAATAAAAATAAATCTTAATTTAAAAAAATCTTCAGTTTCCCTCTTCATCCCCTTCCTTCTCTTAAAGTTTCTCTATGTGAATTTCATTTCAATTTAAAAAATTTTTTTAATTGAGGGGACAAGGGAGTAGTTAGAAATACATGCAAGAAGTTGGGAAAAAATAACCTCAGAAGAACTCTAACGGTAGATGGTGAAGGATCTTTGGGATATATTCAAATGCTCAGTTATGAATTCTTGATACAATATGAAATTCAACAGATATGGAGATATTGTCTTGCTGGACAGGGGCTTCCGGTTCCTTTTGGAGCTCCGGCTTTGATCAAATCTGTTTCAGAAGAGGATTTCCAAGTGTACTCGTCATTGTACTGGGTCTGATTGAAAAGAGGATTACCCAGAGAATAGGCATAGCCTAATCGTCTGGTACTTTTGGGACTACAAGGAAAGATAGTGGAAATTAGTGTAGAGCAATAAATACTGAGTCTCACAATAGTGCACATGTCAACAATTTTACTCATTACATTTTTTCGAAGGGTAGCTAGCTGAAGTCTTGATGCCAGAATCATTTAACTTCCAGATGTCCCTTGAGAAGAAACAATCTTGTGTCTTAGAATAGATCTTAACAAAAGTATGGGAGGTCTAAAACAAAATTGAATTGAATAAAAATCTGAAATGCACTAATCTTTACATTCATTTATTAAAGATCAGCGTATGCTCCTGTATAAACTGAAGTTCAGTGCAACCATATAGTTGGTAAAGAAAAGCTCCTCTCTATAGAAGTATCCCCATTAATAAAAGGAAGAAATATGAGAATTGGGATACCACTGGGTTGCACATTTCTTTTTATTTATTTATTTATTTTTTGACAGAGAGAGAAAGAGAGAGAGAGAGATACAGAGACAGAGACAGAGAGAGAGAGAGAACTGAACTGGGGGAGCTCCCAGTTCAGCATATGGGTCCGCACGGGCCGGGGCTGGGATTCGATCCTCAGTCCCCGGCGCTGCAAAGTGAGCGCTTAACCCACTGAGCCATCCTGGCTTCCCCAAGGGTTGCACATTTCTGATGAAACAGGACACCCAGGCAGTGGCCAGCAATTTCCTGATTCACAGCTCAAAAAGACAGACCACGTGGTCACATGGGCTCTGCGTGGACATACACACCACCATCCAGTAAACATTTTTGCCAAAATACCCAACCTGGATCTGCTGAAGTCTCTGGAATCTCAGGTTGTGGGAAATACATGAAATGGGGAATATTTTAAATGACACGACGAGGATGAAGTCAGAAAAACCCTGAACAAAGATCTATTTCTTTAACAAAGATATTCTTGGAGGGGGGTGGGGGGGGAGACATATTGATTAAATAAGAAACTTAATAACCAAATGTAATAATTTCAATCCAACTTCTCTTTTTAAATGATGAGACCATTAGATAAACGGTTGCTGATTAGCTATATTTTATATCAAGAAAAATTTTTTTAAGTGAGATAATAGTGTTATTATAATTTTTAAAGAGCTCTTATCTTTCACAGATCCATAAAAAAATATTGAGAATTAAAAAGCTATATAATAGCCTGGAATTTGCTTTAACATTATCCAGTGGCTGGCTGAGTAGTAAGTGTACATAGAAAAGTGTCCATGTGTTCTTGATTAGTGAACCTGGGTGATAATAGCTGGAGATTCTAAAATATTTCATATTGACTTTTTTATAGACGAGGGCTGGGTTAGATTCAGGTATGTCTGTAGGAAAAAACAAATGTCTGGAAAGTGGGCTACATTTGGATGATGGGCTATTTATCCAAACGTGTGGGGTCAGGTAGGACTGTAGTCCTAACACCAATGGAAGTGATCATAGGTTCATGGGGACTCTACAGGGAATGGAGCAAAAATAGCTCTACAGAAATCATTCTTCAAGTATCCAGTTCTGAGTATACTCTTTCCTAGACGGTCCCTGCCTGAGAGCAAACCTGAATAGCTGTGGTCTTTTCTTCCCCTTCTCCCTCCCCCACTCCACCATAGGGTCTTGCTAAGGTGCATTACACCTCTTACACCTCCGGGTGTAAGCCTCCAACCCCCAGGGGTGCTCAATGAAGGGAAACTTTGTGCTACACTCCAGGCCAGCCCCCTTGCCAGCCAAATCCAGACACTGCCCTTTCCATCCTTGGTCTCATGCATATGTATTTCTGAGAGGGTGGAGGGTAGCATTGTAACCAGGGAATGATGACTCTCCGTGCAGGACATTCAGAATGTAGCCACATTGGAGTGGCCTGGCGGAGAGTAATATCTACTTTTCCATCTCCTAACAATTGTAAAACGTTCATCCCTCTTTAGGGAGAAGAAGTCTTTGGGAGAAGGACAGAGAATACAGGCTGCTTAACATGTCACTTTCTAGCCATGGATTTAAAGGTGAGCATTTTGTCAGCTCTTTGAAAATCTCTAGGATTTGTTCTTAGCTGGAAAGACTCTGAATGGTGCAGGTCACGGTGGTGATGCTGTTTCTTCTCAATGTAACTGGAATCTTTTCCAAAGCTACCAACTTTTTAGAGATTCACTGGGTAAAATTGGTGCATAGAAGTACTGGGATTTTTTTTTTTCAGGTTTTGTATTCATTGCTCAACAGGTATTTATAGCTTATTTTTAACCTGATCTTATTACAAAATATGTATTCCCACACAGCCAGTCTTTATTTTATGTTGTAATTATATATATATATATTTAATATATTTTTATTTATTTATTTATTTTTGACAGAGAGGAAGAGAGAGAGAGATATACAGAGACAGAGAGATAACTGAACTAGGGGAGCTCCCAGTTCAGCATATGGTTCCGCACGGGCCAGGGCCGGGATTCAATCCTCGGTCCCCGGCGCTACAAAGTGAGCGCCCAACCCACTGAGCCATCTGGCTTCCCCTATGTTGTAAATATTAACAATACATGACAGTGTCTACTGGCTTGGCAGGCCAATTAATTTTCACCATACATAACTTTCTCTTTCATTAAATGCATAATAAATGCTTGATTTGGTGTCTAAAGAAATCAATAGAATTGTTTTTGGTTTTTTATATATGATCAGTATTTAGTTATTCCCAAAAGCCAAGCACCAACGTTCTACTCCCATGAGAACATATTTCACTGAGGAACATCAGATTTTCCTTATCGTACTTCTCTTTTAACAGATAACTTACATATTTAGCTACATGTTTCATTGCTTTATTTTTATTACTTGAATATATTTAATCATATTAGACCTGAATCTTTTTACACTTCCCTGTCCACTTTTAATTACCTTCCTTAAAATAGGCATTCCACAATATGTCAGTAGTTTTCATAATATTCCTCAAAACATACACTATTAACATTTATTTAAACTGGAGTGTAGTCAGATTTTATTTTGACAGTAAGTAAACCTAATTTCACTGTTGATTTGAAAACAAGGACTGATTTTACCAGCGAGGTAAGCATGGTATAAATTGTATAAGTAAAATATTCAGCTCCAAGATTTTGATAAAAATATATTTAAAGTATGTGATAAAAGCTTTTTATCCAAAAAAAAAAGATTGTATTAAAAACATTTACTGACACTAAAGTTTCCATTTTCTAAGTCCTTTTTGAGTATGTAATATTAAACAAGTTTTTTTCAAGTGAGAGAGTAACAGATGTAATTTATTGTTATTTGTTAAGATGTACCTTTTTCAGTATACTGCTCAGAAAAATGAGATAGGAAATAACTCAATAGCTGGATAACAAATCATCTAATCATTTACTTTCAATAAAATTGAACAAGTACCCAACTGAGGTGTCAGCCAATCAATCATTAAAAAAATCACCTGGTGATTTTTGGTATATAACTCAGAAAGAGTTTAGAGTACTGAATAAAAATGCTATACTAAAACTCCTTTCTACTTATTTATGTGAACAAGGTTTCTCAACATTAGTATCTGTGGCATTTTTTTTTTTTAATTAAAAAGAAGCAGAAAAAAAATTAATGCTGAATTCAGTCTCATTCCAAAAATAAACACACTCAAAACTGGATCTATAAAGTAATTAAAAACAAAACAACCTCATTTATCTCGTTAAGATGTAGTCCCAAAAAGTTTACCTTTTGTATTTAGTGGTTATTAATGTTTGTCGTGTGTATTTAGTGCTTTGAGCAATTGTGTACTAAAAATAATTGTGATAGTTCAATACTTAGGGTCACATAACATGTTTAAAAATTAATTTCAATGAATATACTGAAATAATTGCCAAGAAGTATAATGGAGTGATCAATAAATTGCTTTTAAACACAAAGTATATTACCACAGGGTAAAATTCTTCGGAGGAAGTAGAATGCATGTAAGAGCTCAAGAAGGAAAAGGAATGAAATACAATTATCTATTAAAGAACAACTTGCTTGTATGTTTTTAAAACGGATCATACTATATATCAATTTGCTAAAGTGTTTAGATTACCCATTAGGTTATAGTCAAAGAAATGACTGCACAGTCTTATTTTTAAATGTCAATATCTAGGATGGGCTGGAAGTTTTCTCCTTTGCAACTATTCAAGTTTATGATGAAAACTTCTCTGTGAACTTACCTATGTGACTTTGAGGCCCACTGATTGAGACTTTGGTAGGACCCATTCATTTGTTTCTGGCTTTCACCTCACATGCTGCTTCTTCAGACAACTGTTACTGTCTGGGAAGCTGGTGGAGTCATTGAGTCACAGGCTACGTCTCCCAGTTGAGGAGCATACAGTGACTCAGAGGAAATGCCAATAACTTAGAAGTCAGGAGCCATGCGGCCTGGCACCTCTTTGGAAGTCTGTCGTAGATTATGCTGGGGGGAAATGAATGGGAAAATTTTCAAGCTACCTCTTTGCCCTCGTCACTGTCCTAATGCTTTTATTCTGTCCCCAGACTGAACACCTGTGCCTTAAGAATGAGCCACAGATAGCTTGTGCATTGCCTAAGGGAGCAGAGGTCAGAACAGAGCAGAGGTCAGAACCCATTTCTGCCAGCCTCCGCAGCCATGGTCCTGCCACTACTCCATCTGACTTCTCAAGCACCTGAACTTTTAAGGTGAGAAGACCTTCTTTATAGGAAACCATTCACAGAGTGGACACAGGCAAGTGAAGATTCTCCATGCTGGTGGATGTCCCACCTACCACAGACGCCATGAAACACGCCCCCGCTTTCCTTATCCCACCAATGAGCTTAGAGAGGCAGCTGACAGACAGAAATTCTCCCCACGCACCTTTCAGGTGGGATTGTTACAAGTCAGCATTGCTTCAGAGCAGTGAAGGTCAGGGGAAGGGGACTATGGCCTTCTTCCAGCTTCCAAAACGAGTGTTGATAGAAGTGCTGACGATTGATCATTTGTCCATTCATTGACTTGTCATTGCCTGCCTAGTATGTATCCGGCCATGAATTCAATTCATACTCAGTGTTCAGGTAGCACACTATTAATCTACTTACTGGCTCTATTATAAACCGTGACACTCAATAACATGACGAGGAGTCGCTGGGTCCGTTTTCTCAGTTTTCCTGCAGGAAGTTTGCACACTGTTCTGATGCTTGGAGCACAACACATGCAATGGGTCCTGTGGGAGTCCACTTTTCATAAGCTTTCTCTGGTTACTCTATTTGTTTTCCTTTTTTATTTTTAAGATTTACTGTGTGAGAGGTGAGACAGAGAGGGGTGGGCAGGGCCCAGAGCAATTTCCATAGTTGTCCATCTTTAGTTGTGACGTGGTTTCATTCCACACAGGTGGAGGTGCAGCCACGCGGAGCGGGAACCAAACTGGGGGCCTCCCTATGGGAGGCGAGAGCATTCCCCGGGGTGCCATCCAGAGTTACTGGGGTGGTGCAGTTCAGCATATGAGTTTTCACGTGTTGGGGCTGGGAATTGTATCCACGGACCTCATGACTGAGAGGCGAGCACTCACCTCCTGAGCTGTTCCAGCATCCCCTTTCTGTTTCTTTTCAATTCTGAATATAGAATACAGAGGAACACATCGAAGAGCGCACGTCAATCTGACTCAATTAGGGATGTACCAAGTTAGAGCAGGCACCACCCCTGTCTTGGGCATGAATGAAGACTTCATCATGGTGGCTAGGAGTCCCAGAGGGTAGAACCTGTTAAAAGTCCAGCAGAACGGTTGTTAATGGGTCGAACTAGCACCTTGTGATCAAATGTTTTATTATTAAAATAATTTTGTAGGAGATTCTGCTTTTCTAACAGGATCCCCAGGTGACTTATGAAGTTTGAGACGGACAGATGGAGAGACGTGTTCCAGGACCAGCAGCCTGGGCATCACAGGGGGGAGTTGGGGGAGGAGAGGGGGACTCGTAGAGGAGCAGAAGGGGAGGCCCCGCCCAGAATGCAGCTTCACAAGACCTCCAAGAGATGCCTCGGCTCTGTCAAGTGTGAGAAGCTCTGCTGCAGGAACTATGAGGCCGGGCTGTCCTCTGAGCAACAGGGGCAGGATGGGAAAGAGTCGCTGGGAAAATCCCAAGAGGAAGCTGGTGAAGGACACATGAAAGGCTTGGCAGGTGGCTGCTTCCAAGAGCTGGAGGAGGTCACAGACCCTCCACAGTGATGCCCACGTGCTTTGGATATGAATATGCTGAGTGAAGTTCCTCCGCTTGGTTGTTATCAATGCATTTGCGAAAAGACTCTATTACGAGGTAGCATGCGATGCTCTTGTTCACATCTTCCTGAAAAACGAGTGTATAACCTTTCCTCTTTTGTTTTAGTGGATTGATTAACTTGTAAAACATTTTCTCAGTTTCTGTGATGGACTCTGTATTACTCAGGATTCTCAACAGAACTAAGTGTGTGTGTGTGTGTGTGTGTGTGTGTGTGTGTGTGTGCGTGCATGCACACGTGCACGTGTGTGCATAAAGAGAGGAGATTTAGTGTAAAGAATTGGTTCACACAGCTGTGGACCCTGGCAAGTCCAAAATCCGCAGGGTGGGTTGCAGGCCAGAGGCTGGGCCATAACTGCTGTTGAAAGTTCAAGTGCAGAATTCACTTTTGCGCAAAGGAGGTGGGTTATCTGTTCCATCCAGGCCTTCAGCTGATAGGAGAGCCTACTTACATTATGGAGGATAATCTATTGTATTCAAAATCCACTGATTTAAAAGTTAATCTCATCCAAAAGCATCTCATAGCAACATCCAGAAAAATAATGTTTGACCGCCGTGGCCCAGCCAAATGAACACATAAAATTAACCGTCACAGACTCAGATCTACTTGGGTTCATCTAATTCTTACCCTGCCATGAAGACACATTGTAGTTAAGTAGTCCAAGAATCATTGTTATCTGTTTAAAAATCCAGGAAATTTTATATTCTCTACTTTATTAGGGCAGTCCAATTTAGTGGGGGAGATACTAAGTTCTGCTTCTAACTGGTCACTCACTAAACTTACTTACATTTGATCCAAATAAAGCCATAACAGCAAGTCTATGAGGGCTGTCCGGGAAAAACCCAGCCATAAATGCCTCTGTTTTTCATATTGCATGGCTGGATACTTTCCGGACAGCCCTCATAGACTACTGATTCTATCAAAATCTCATCAATGCTAAAAAATGTCACCTCTCTCCTGGGCCATCCGTTTCTCTGATTCTTGTATTTTTCTCATCTTCAAACTCTTAAGACGCTGGCTAAGCCATCAGGTAACAACTACCAATGCCTTGCGTTGTGAGTTCTTACAAGTTTATTCAGGTGATGAATATAAAGTGTGAATGTTCATTTTAAATGTTATACCAGCATTCATCTATCCAAATGAATGTTCTCGTCAAAATAATAACTTACTCTAAAGACACTGTCATTGCTTAAGGCACTTCTAAAATTCTGTAGAAACTCTCTCCAGAAATGGATGCAAATCCTTTTGAATTTCTTAAGTGGGAGCATAACTTTGCTCTTTGGTGATAGATGGAGTATTTGAACAATAAAAAGGGCATTTGTGTTGATAGTTAAGGCTGGGGGTCAAGTTTGGCAGCATTATTATTTAGCCAAAAATCAAATTGTAGCCCCAAGGTAATGAGAAGAAAACACCCCCCATTCTGTAGATTCATGTCTGGATTTGCATTCTGGTTGGAATAAATAGCCTGCAAGGGACCTTTTCACTGTGAACTTAGCTAAATCAGTCATTTGGATAAATCAACCCTTACAGATTTAAGACTAAATTTTATAGTTCTACTTCATTAATTTTATATCCCTAGGTAGATCAATAAGCATCGTAGATGTTTTCCTTCTTGAACTTCTCTCACAGCACTTACTTTATTATTCTTACTATAATAGCTGTACACCTGTCTTCTCTCACAAGACTGGAGCTCCTTGAAAGTTTGGACCATGCTTTAAGCACCCTTATATGCCAGCAGCCACCTGAACACACTATACGTAGGAGGCAATCGTCCGTGCTGGACGAATGAATGAGTGAATGAATGAAATGAATGAATGAGTTCTAAGGTCATTGTTCTTACGCTGTTCTTAAAATATCTGGGTTAGGCCACATTTACACCCAGATTGAGGCCGCTTTCATCCAGGGAGATCTGTCCCTATACATTTTTCACCAGTTTTGAAGATGGCCCAATATCACTTCTTTGTGACATTTGCCGATACATTAATTAGCACGGTTTACATTTCCTTATAGCAGTCAAAATCTTGCTGAGTGACTGTTGAAGGACTGAATGCATTTGATGCACAGTAAACTGAAAAACAAACAAATTTTTTAATGATAAAAGAAATTTTCCAGACCTTTAGTCCATTCCTAGAGTGATTACTGATGGGTTTTCTTAACTCAGCTACTTTCAAAAAATCTTCTATGTGAACTTTTGTGTATAGGGTTTCTATTTCCTTTGGAAAGCATTTAATATTTGATATCCACACGAGATCTGTATTGGCATAAAACGTATTTCATTGTTCATGCTCTTCATTTTGTACTGAGTTGAGGAACAACTGTTTATTCTCTTCTATTAAGAAGCACTCTCTTTTCTGAAAGATCATATCAAATTTTGTTTCTTTCCTCCAAATTACGCATAGCCTGGTTCTTTAAAATGTTCTTCTCAAGAAAGTGGTTATGAAAAAAACCGCAATCGTCATTGTAATTTAGTTAAGTTATGGGGCAAATATACAACACACAATGGAAAGATCACACACACACTTGGCAAATTTAATCAAATCTGTGTTGAATAATAAGTTGTAATTGCACAAAGATGGTACATAACATTTCAAATATTAAAAAAAAATGGTAGTATTATCAAAATACAGGGACATTTTTTAAAAGGATAGAAAAATTATGCTCAGAACCCATAAAAATCTTCCTTCATTATAAGCATAGGTAGTGATTCATTCATGCAGGTTTTTATATGTAGATAGGATACAAATTTTTTTTTTCTTTTTGAACAATTCCATTGTAGCTATGAGAAATGCATTGATGTAACAATGTATTACGGTAATGTTACAGCTTTCTTCTACTTTGCTTTTAGTGTTAGGATTGCTAAAAGCTTATTTAAAATACCCACCTGACATAATGCGCTTTCGATAAAGAGGACACTGCCCTATGCGTTATCATTCCCCTGTCACTGTTTGGTACATTTGGGCCTTTTTCTACACAGGCCACTTACTTAAGAGGGAGGTCAAGGGAGTTCAAATTTTAGGCAGCGGCTGGCAGGGCTCATGTCCTATCTACCTGGCCAATCTGTCTGCAAACCTGACCTGCAATGGTGCTCCTAGGGCAGCCTGCAGGCAGGCTGAGAAATACACTTGCCTTCCAGCCAAGAGCGTCGTGGGCTCTTTGCCCAGCCAGGTCTGCAAGAGGACGGCATGGCTAGCCCCGTGCTGGCTGGGTCTGAGTTCAGACAAGGGTGTCCCAAGCAGAGGGCTAACCCCTGACTTATGGAGCATCACACATGGGTCAGCGCCCAAGCCAGACTGCTCTGGCTGCCAGGGAAACTTCCAGCATGCCAGGGTCCCAGGCAAAGCGCTCAGGGCAGCAGGACCCCTCCCTCCCTCTGCCTCCTTGGAGAAGTGGCCGTGGGGCCCAAGGCCTCCCACCCTGAAGCCAGGCCGTCCCCGGTGGAAACGGGAGACTGGAGGGCTCAGAGGAGCAGATGGTGGCCCCGCGGGTGGGAGGACCTGCCTCCCACCTCCCCAGTGTCCCTGCCTTATGGCTCAGGCCTGGCATGTAGGAGGAACCCACAAAATGTTCGGTCCCGTCACAGACACCGGTTGGATGTCTCCTCAGATTCCAGAACACTTGGAAATGGCAATTCTTCCAAAAGAGGTTCCGTCAGAGACGATCTGGGTGACAGGATGCAGGTAAAGACTTCATCTAGTGAACCTGAAGGAAGTAGACCAGGCGTTGTTACCATCCTCACACAACAGACACACACGCCAGCGATGCCTGGAGCACCCGCAGCGCTGGCTTCCTCGGACAGACTCACAGGGCGAAACAGAAACGCGCTGTGCTTCATGTACCAGGACACGACTGCCAGCAGCTTTTCCGTGGGCTGGAGAGGACTTGCAGTGGGTTGCAAGCGCCCCCTGAGGCCCCCAGGTGGGGCAGCCGAGGACACAGGCCAGTGTTGAGGAGGAGGTGGAACTGGCTGATTCACCCAGGCAGGCCATTGGAGGCCAGGCTGGGTCTGCCCACCGGGCCACTGGGGCACTGTGGCTGTGTCCCCTGGGTGGCTGCCCTTGGCTTTGAGGAGCCTGCAGCCCCTGCTCTGGAGTGGGCGTGGCCCAGGGCTGGCTCAGAGTAAACGTCAAGGGACCCCTACCCAACTTCACGTGTCCCGGGGGGTCCCCGGATGGCAGTGAGCACCCTGGGCAGCCTACATGACAGCATGAGCGATGTGGAAACAGCACACCTTGCCCGGGCTGCTGTGGCCAGTGGGTGGGGTTGGAGGGGCTGTCACAGGAAGGACCAGGTATCTGGGACTGCCACCACCAACCAAGTTCATCTTCCCCAGCAAAGGATCAGCATGTAACCCCCACCCACGGCTGCAATGGAGCAGAGCAAGGAGGCAGCTTTGTGAGGGACACTCAGATAGAGCTATGGAGGAAGGGAGGGAGGGGGAGGGCTAGAGGGGGGAGGGAGAGGGAGGGAGAGACAGACACAGAGACCTGCTACTACCAAGATAAAAAACAGCTACAAGGAAGCACTTTTACTACCACTATTGGAAGAAAGCAGCTGTTAAGTACAATTAATGAAGGCTCTGTATTTTACGTCTGAACTTTTTGAAAACTGCCTGCTCATTGAGACTGATTTTTTTTTTGTTTTATTTTTGGCAATTAGCAGCATAGTCCTGGTTATTACAATCTAGAACGTACCACATATAATAGGCTATTTGTTAAGTGAAACATTGTGGTCTTACAAACTCTGGAGAACACTTCCAATGATTTTTTTAATCGACGTAAAATGGATAGACATCTCCACCAGGTAGACTCCTCTCCCAAATGACACTTTACCTTCTGTTGCCCTGAATATGCATACCAGGGGAGCCCCATTCTTTCATGATATTTAAGTAATTGCTAATAATATTTAAATGAGCTTTAATATGGATTTAAATCAATAGCGTATGGTGAAATTATTTTCTGGGTGTGCTGCACAATGTAGCTGCTGTCAGAAAATTTTAAGGAACTTAAAAGGAAAAGGTACTATTTGTTTCTTTTTGGTAGTAAACAGGTCTCACTTCTTTCTGAATTGTGATATTTTATTTCCCCTCTATCAAGAGGCCTTACCTTGTCTGCTCATTGTCTCTCCCCTCCCGTGATATTACTCTACCTTTTTATTTAACTACCTCCCTCAGCTCCTTGAGAATTTTAACATACCTCTGGATGTCACGCTGAATTTTCGGTCAGAGAAACTGCTCCTTCGGATTAGAGGTTCGGTCATCTTTTCCAGAAATAACTTAATTGTCTCCTTCTTTTCTGGACTTGTGCTGGACAAATTCAGAACCTTTCCGTTCACCTTTACGGTGGAATTGCTGAGCCCAAACCAATAGAAGAAATCAAATAACGCATCGGCTTTGAATTCATAGGCAAAGCTCAGATTTTCTCCATTTACCACCTCATTTCCTGGAGGGAAAAAATTCTTTACAGCCTCTTGAAAATCAAACTGAAAGAGAGAGAAGCCTTTGATGAATGTCATGCATACAAGGACAATGGGATAGCCCAGAATTCTATATTATTATGGAATTACAGAAATAAGCACTGCCCAGGACCCAAAATATCAGCCTCTTGTTTCTCTTTTCATTCTGGCAGATATTTTTAAAACACTTGCCTTTACATTTTGCATTTGCATCCTATTCCATCTACAGACTTTGACGTGCACATTCATTCTTAAGTCATTTGTGGTAAGTTGCTAAGAACTCGGCTTGTTTTAATTGGTAGTGATAATGAAGCAACAGCAAACGTGTGTGTCTGGATGCAGTTACCTGAAGCCGGTAGCTTTCTCCAATCACTGAGGAAATGACTGTGTCCATCCCTTGCTCTATTTGCCTTCTTATCTTGGGGTGCCTCGTGTTCACGAGAAACGCGTATGTTCTTTCTAGAAACGAGGAAGCAGAATTCAAAAAGAAGTGTGCGTGTGTGACAAGCATGCAATTCTCGGCACGTGATGCCCACCACATTTGGAGATGTTACTCACTGGTAGCCTCCTTCATCACCAAGCCTCCCCAGACTTCAGGAAACATTTCTGAGAATTTGGCAGGTGGGAAGGAAGCGGGTCAGAAAACCAGCTCCCCTGGCGCTGCACTTTGTCACTCTTGTCTGGGAAACTGAAAAGTGCTACTCCATCATCATCACAGCTGAGGGGTGAGGCTCCCGGCCCCTGTGTGTTCAGCCCAGGAGCCGAAGTGGGGACGCAGGATGGCCGGTTTTCCCGTCACCACCTTGCTGGATATTAAACAGTGACTTGACTGTCCCACATGTTCTCATTTGCAAAGCAAAAAATCAGCCCTGTGCCTCCCCCTCTCCCACCTCCCTTCCTCCCCCAGGGACCTGGCTTCCTTCTGCCTGAGGGCTGGTCTAGGGCGCTAAGGATCAGAGCAATTAGAGATCGGCTCTCCTCCAGGCCCCACAGTCCTGCCCATTGCTTACATTATATATACCCTGTCTGTGTCCTGACACAGTTAGGTTTTTGTGGTTGTTGTCTTGCTTTCTTTTGTTTTTGTGTTTGTAATCTCTTAAATCCAATTCTGTCCAATGCTATATAATCTAAGCAAAGGGATGGTTGTTGACTTGTTAAGAAATTCGAAATACTATTAACTCACAAGCCCCTTAACCTTTCCAGCTCCCAGAAGCAAACTCTGTGGCCTTATTTACTCAGGTGCTTTTCCTAGGGAGACGCAAGACATAGATTGTCAACCTCCATGTAGAGGCCATGGGACAGCCATTAGGGGATTTTGAGAACTCGACATTTTGCCTTGGCTTTGAGCCCAAACCTGTGGTCCACCAATGACCCATGCTACATCCTTAAGGAACTCATTTTGAACTAACCTTCACACTGGCCTTATTCATCTTATTTTTCCTATGCCTAACTTTCTCTCAAATTACTTTTTGGGCCCTTCAGATATAAACTATTTTATGTCCTCTTTGAGATGTGATGTAAGGACACAAATAAAACCAGAAAGCTATTTTATACTTTGAATTAACTTTCACACAAACCAAATCAGGGCCTTTAGGTTCATTACCTACCTACTCTGTGCAGGCACACTCCACCAGTTGTGGTTGCACAGGTTGTGCACTGCACAACTCTGAAGGATGATAGTCACGTTCACAGACATTGTGTACATATTTGCATATTTATTATGACAAACTTCTGGGAAGAATGGGTAAATTGTCTTGAGTGAATGATGGCTTTTTCCAAATTGCACAAAAATACAGTTTACGACAGCTCCCGGGCCGGATGTGTTGCCCTCATCACAGTTTTCATAATTCAAACTTGGCCGTCTTCAGCTTTGGCATCGTAGACTCTCTCTTCCTTTCATGGCTTTCCTCACAATGGGCCAGCACTGGGTTTCCGTATCGCCTCCCACCATAGTCACCCAGTGTGTACCTTTCGTAAGCCACCTAGTTGTGCCGCCCCCCACTGTCGTTAAAATGGAGAGGCCTCTGCTCTTTCCTAAGAGATGGACCAGGAGGTGCACTTGATGCATCTGTGAATTACATTCCTAGAGAACTCTCTGGATTCCTGGCCATCATCACAGCTCAGCTGCTCTAATGAGAGGCTTGTTACCACATGTTCTGCTCCGGGTCCTGCCTGCTGACAGCACCCTGACTTTGAATTACGAAGGGAGCAGAGACTCTGAATAAATGAATGAAAAGAGCAGATAATCAGCTCCACGCATCTGCACGCGACTGAGGAAGTCTCTTCAGAACCTGGAGCCCATGCCTTATTCGCCTGGGCTCCCTTTAAGAATGTCATTTAGAAGCAAGGTTAAGAAATTCTACTTCTATCGTTATGTGCACGCTTTCCCCCCACATATCTGAGCAGAGGAAGAAGGAAAAATGGCGATATTTTCATATTGGAATTTGAATTCACACAGTGATCAATCAGTCTGATTTCTTGGAAGAAGTGAAAAAGAGACATTTTCAAAATTGAAACTCAAACACTGTAGCATGAAACGTGAGAGCATCTGCAAGTATTATTTTATCTTAGTTTTCTCATCTGTAAAATGGGAATAGCAGAAGCACTTGAGAGGTACGATGACCATGCTTCTTAGTTTGCCGGCGCTGGACCCAGTTTATTATACTTTGCACCAGCATGATTAGTACAGTACCTACTTTCACGGTCAAGAATGTTCCTATTTGGATAATAAGCCCTGTCAGGCTGTTGTGCCAATTAGTGATGTTGAAGTGAGCCTGGAACACTCAGTGTGTGACATGTGGTAAACAGTAGCATAGAGTGTCATCTTTATCATTCCGGTCATTTCCGACCCTCTGCTGGCTCATAGCATCAGATCACTTCCTGCCTTGACAAAACTCACAGACAGACGGCTACGGCCCCCGGATCATGGAGGGGTTTGTTCTGCAGGCGTGGACGGTGCTTGATGGACTCACACACCAGGCTTCTCGCTCTGAGCCGCTGTCTCTGTACCCAACTGCTACCTCATCAGCTTGCCACAGTCTACAGCCCAGCAAGGCAGAGCCAAGCCCAAACCTTTATATACCGACCTTCTGAGGTGTCCTTTCTGGTCTGTACATTAACGAAGAACAGCATCGGTTTGCTCAATATCGTTTCCCTGTAGTCTTTATAGTCGCAGAAGTTGGTCAGTTCCACATATCTATTAAAAAAAAAAAAAGCAGAGATTGCAAATGTAATATACTGTGCCATCTAAATCAGGAAGGGGTGTCTGCCACATGTACGATCCCTTTAAGAGAAGTCCCCTAAAATGTGTCCTTGAAGAGGCAAAACCATAGTTTAAGTAAACCCCTCTCTCCTGGTTGGCTGCGACCAACGTGCAACCCAAAGGTGACTGTGGTTCTTCGGATGGCCCGACACCAACACTTGGCTCGGAGATGATGAACAGAACCACCTGTCTTTTAGGCTGTAAGCGTTCATCTGAAGCTATAAGAGTCCACGTCTCTATGAATTGAGAATGAATTGCCCTCCATAAGTGGAATGAGCTGGGTTTTCTCCAGTGCAGTCATCCTGTCTGACTAGCGGATCTGAAAATGTCCTTTCCTTCTCCCCTCTTCCCTTCTCTAAACTTAAAATACACCCAGCCCTCTCCAGAGATTACACATAAACCAATATTCCTATGAACGAAGTCAAACATCTCTCTGATCCTGAGATTGTGCAATTGAAAAAAGAAACAATAAAAACCACTAACGTTGGGCTTCTGCCCAGGGCCCTGTTAAATTCAGCTTCCCTGGTTTCCATTCACTAGAGAACATTTGCATTTTGACTCTATCACCCAATAAGCTAGCGTCCTCTCCCTACTCCACAAAAGGTCCAAGTCTTTCCATGTCTCTACTCGCATTGTAGATTAAAAAAGAAGAAGGAGGAGGTAGATCCGAGTGTAAATTAGCTTCCTTCAAGAAGAGGACTGCTTTTCTAACCAACCCCCAGCTCTTCAGCTGCGTGGACATGGGCAGCCAGATGGCAGCCCATCCAGCAGGCTGGGGGACATAGGTGCCACCCTCCTGACCTCAGACCTGCCTCCACTAACGCCCCACTGGGCTGCTTCTGACATCTGGTCACAGGCAGAGACGGCTCCCGTGAGGCTCTCTGGATTGTTGTCCCTTTGGCGTCTGATATGAAAATGACAGCCTTGGAGAGCTCCCAGCAGCAGGGAGCTGTGGCCGCACTGTCCCCCCAGCCCCCTGCCCCTCACACACCACCCACATGCCGCTCAGAGGGGCCGGCGCTCAAGACCATGACCCAGGCGTGAGTCAAGAGCACAAGGGACAAGTCCACCCCCGAGGCAGAAAAACACAGCTTCCGCTTGTCTGTTTCCCAGCTTCGTTTCTTAGAAATATGTGTCATTAGCTTTTTCCTGGGCTCGTCAGACTGGATCCTGAGAGCTTTTACCACCGGACCCCTGACGGAGCTTCTGAAATGCTTCCTGCCTTTGGATTCACGGGCTTTCAACACAGTCTCCACCTCTTAACCCGCAGGCACAGGTGGAGGTCAGGTGGCTGGGGTGGGGAGGGGGCCCAGGGCTGGTGAAGTCCAGCGGAGGACAGCGGGGGCAGGTGTTGATGTTCTGGGGTGTGGGCAAGGAGGGCAGGAGTAGGGAGAAGGGGGGAGGGTAGAGAAAGGGGTGCGGGTGGGCGGGGTAACAAGGGGATGGTCCGGGTCTGAAAATGCAGACCGGTGATTCTGTATGGCTCGCCCTCGGGCCCCGCCTGGCCTCCGCCTCACCTGGACAGAACTGTGTGCAGGGAGGTAAGCACTTGTGTTTCGTATCAGCAGAGAATTTTCCTGTTCTTTGTCACAAAGGACCAACTGCTAAGAGGTACTGGAGAAAGAAAGGAAAGGCGCAGGGAAGAAAAAAAAGAGGACCACCCTTTGCTGGGTCCGTTCAATCATTCATTCATTCATTCATTCATTCATTCATTCATTCATCGATATTCATTAAGCAGTGATAAATGCCAGGTACCAGGTAGGCGTTCACAGGGGGCCTTACATCTAAGGAGCTCGCGGCCTAGGAAGTGGGGGTGGGGTTCCCCTGCCCCCTCTGCCACCTACCTATTCAGCTGCCAAGCACAGGCAGGCAAGAGTGGCCTGGGAAGGGGAGAGGTCTGTGGTTGCAGGGGGTGGGGAGGAGAGGCATTGGGAGAAAGGGGGATGAAAGCTCTAGTAGCGATGGAAGAAGGGCTGGACTGGTTGAAATAACCATCCAGAGGATGCCAAATGCCAGGGCCGGAGTCAGGTGCCACCTCTGAGCCAGCCAGCCACGGCGGATTTTCACATTCTCCCAAGAGTGAGTTTACAGTCATCTGAGCACGTTCACATTTCTCTTAAAGGCGATTCCGCTGCTCTTTCAACATCCGCCGTCTCCTCCAGGGCGAGCGCGGGGCCCATGCGCACTGCAGCCAGGAAACCCACACGTGCCATTACTATTCTGAGGACGCACGTGACGGTACTCGCCTCCGCCTACAAAATCGATTGACATCCGACTGGAAATATCATAAGCAGGAAAAAAAGATAAAAACCTCAACTTGGACATGAACACTGCCTGTGAAAAGAAACACTTTCCCCCAGGATTCTGGGGGAGGCTGTCTTTGGCATGCTGTGGGCTCCGCGCTCCAAGTTGGCTTGCTCAAAGACAAATTCAAGGTGACCAGACGTCCCGCTTTTGGCGGGACAGTCCCAATTTTTAACCTTTTGTCCCGTGTCCTGCGGCGTTTTAAAAAAGTCCCGATTTTTGGAAAGAATGCACAGCAAGCTAGGGAACGGCAGGAGGTAGATCAAATTTTTAATCAAGAACCCCCTCCCCCCCGGTCAATGGTGTCCCGCTTTACCAATGTTAAAATCTGGTCACCTCAGGTGGGGGCGGGGGGCTCTGCATAGCCACAGACTGAGTTTAGTGAGCAACCTACACATGCATTAGTCCTTTCTTTTAGAGTCTAAGATGCCCGCAATACTAACACTGTGCTCGATATCCTTTAGTGGCCCCTTTGATGATTTAGAGGCACTTTTAGGATTGGAATGAGCCTGTCAACCTCTTCCCAGAGCATGTCAGTTATCAGTGTACCACAGATGTGTGAAAATGCTGCATATGTGAGAGCTCTGGTAACAGAATTCAGAGCCAAGAGATGGTGGCAAGATCCCTACTGAAAAAACTCTCTTATTTAAAAAGGGAAGCCAGGACAGCTCAGCAGGTGAGTGCTTGCCTTGCAACCACGAGGTCCGGGCTTTGATCCCTGGCCCAGGCCTGTGTAAACCCATATGCTGAACTGTGGCGCAACTGGTACCAACAGGATGGCTTGAATGAAGGTTCTTGCCTCCCATGCAGGAGGACCCCAGTTTGGTTCTCGTCCCGTGCTGCCCCACATCCACCTGTGTGGAATGAAACCATGTCTCAACCAATGATGTACAACTATGGACACTGCTCTGAGCCCGGCTACCTTCTCTCTCTCTCTCTCTCTCTCTCTTCCCTCAAGCAATAAAATAAATCTTAAAAACAAACAAACAAATAAACAGACAAACAAAAAAAAACAAGTCACAAATAAGAAATATCCATTTCCAGCCTCCTAGTAATGGTCCAATTGTCAAGCACTTCCAAATTCCAGGGAAATAAAGAAACGTGAGCATTCCTTTGGAATTCACAGTTATAAAACCTGGTAAGTCACCAAAATACAAAAAGACCAAGGCCCGAGTTGTTAAGTCACACAGATATTTAAGTCACTGACATCTCATCCCCTGTGTTATTTTATGAGGACCCTTACTAGACTGCATTAGGAACTAATTATTTTATCTTTAATCCTATTTCTGATTTACTGTGCAAATATTGCTTCTATGTGCAGGATACTTATTGTATTTGCTGACATCATTGGGCAGGAAAAGCTAACAGTCTAAGGCCATTCCTTTAAACCAGGCGTGAGTGGACTTTTTCAGGACAAGAGCTACTTCTTCAAGTGTTGCGGTCCACTAGCTATTTATTTTATTATTCAGGCAGTCACCCCAAAATCGCTTGGTGGTCCACCAGTGGACCACTATAGGCATCTTGCCCAGCCCTGCTAAAGCTTAGCATTTAAAAATTAATTTCGGGGAAGCTGGGATGGCTCAGTGGGTTAAGCGCTCACTTTGCAGCCCCGGGGACCGAGGATCAAATCCCGGCCCCGGCCCGTGTGGAACCATATGCTGAACTGGGAGCTCCCCCAGTTCAGTTCTCTCTCTGTCTCTGTATCTCTCTCTCTCTCTCTCTCTCTCTCTCTCTCTCTCTCTGTCAAAAATAAATAAATAAATAATTTCTTCATTGCTTTTACCCTGGCCCCAAAATGCTTCTAGGCTGAAACTTTCTATACCTACCCCAGTCCAAAGATCAGAAGGCAGGACACCAATGGAAAGCAAACTCAGCTCCACAGCTGCAACCCACTGCGACACTGAGTTACCTAACCTGCCTAAACCTGTGCTCTTGTCTGTAAAAGGATGGAAGAGCATCCCATTGGCTTCTGTTTGATGATTCGATGCAGTGCAAGCAGCATAGACACATGCACTTGGGCCCATAGTGGATGCTCAACAAACATCACTAGTTTCTTTAATCCTGGCTAACTCTGTTAGGTGAAGGTCTGTATGCTTCTGACACCTAGCCAGGGCTGAGTTCATCTGAGTTACCCAGAAAAGAGGACAATATGAGCATTATAAAAACATATGTGAGAAGTTCTTCCTGGCTCCAACGTCTAGCTCGCCTTTTCCGTGTGTCAGGCTAAAGGAATAGCTTCATGAAGGCAGTATCTGAATGCTGGGACCAAGAAAGAACACCGTATTTTTGCTTCTCGCAAATCAAGACGGGCTGAAAGATCACCCACCTTCTAAGACACCTCCTTTTTTCCCGGTGGTCCCTTCAGCTTTCGTTTTCTCTCTAGCATGACCTGAAACGCTGCTCCAAATTTCTCGTGGCTCTGGCAATGTGCTGCTCAAAGACAAATCAGAATTCAAACCCATGCCTTGCATCTGAGGGTGTATGTGTTCGTTTCAAAAACTATGGAGGAGCAGAGAGAAAAAGACGAACGCGTACTGGAATGGTCCTTATGTAGAAGGTCCAAAGGCCTGGAGATTGCTGAGGATGTTCTTAATCCCTTGCTGCGATGCTAAGTAAGAACTTTCAGGGACATTCTACACTTGGGAGTAGGCAGGAGGGCCCTGCTGGGTCTCTAGTGTCAACATGATAGCTTTATACAGTGCCTCACCCTGAGTTCTCAAAAGTTCCTTCTCTTCCACTTCCTCCTATCCTTCTTCTGTCCCTCCTCTAGGGAAATTAAGCAAAATGTTTAGCTTTATCCCTGTGCTGCCTGTGACTTGAATCAAGGCTACACACTTTTGCTCACTCATTCATTCATCCATATTGATGCACGGTGCATGTGACACACCGTGATGGAGTGCAGAATGATTCATTCATTCACTACTTCATTCATGCAACACATGCTTGCTAAGTTCCAACAGTGTGCTGGGTCCTGGGGACACGAGATGAGAAAGGAAGTAGTCTTGCACATTTGAGGAGACGGATAAGAAAACGCACCATTTCAACAGGAAACGATAGCTATCTAAGTCCCTGCTGCTTCAGGTGTGGTCCCTGGACCCCTAACACTGGCATCACGGGGAGCCGGTGAAAGTTCTGATTCCCAGGTCTATTCAACGAGAGTGTGCGTTTCGCAAGATCCAGGAGACGAGCACACTCACTTCAAGTTCAGGAAGCACTGGTCTCAGATATGTTCCCTCTACTCAGAGGCTGACACACTCGGCAATGACTCAAACATGGAAATGCCAGAAGGACGCATGGGTCTGTGCATTCGTGTCCTCAACCCAGAGTTACAGCCCAGTTCATTAATTAGCCAGCAAAGTGGGAGGGGCCTGGGGTAGAACTATTTATTGAGCTGAGAGGGCGCTCTGGAAGAGAGTTCGCTGTGTCAGGTGCACATCCTGCCAGTAGGTGGGCAAACCCCAGGAGGAGTCATGACTTAGCCAGGCCTTGGGGACAATGAGGTGGCCGCATCCAGGCCTCCAGGCCTCTAGGCAAGCGTGTGGCAAGGACCATGTGAGCTGAGAGCAGGACGTATACCCATGTGTGGCTGAAGTCCCGAGTGGGGAAGGAAGATGGGAGAATTGTGCAGCACTGTTTGCCAAGCCTGGCTCTGCCATAAGCGTAAGCTATTCTTCATGGTGGACATTTTTATTTTTCACATTTTGTTCCCAAATACGAAGATTTCTTTTGACACCGTCTCAAATCTGATTTCCAATGCAGGCTTCCCAGTGCCTTCCTTACGGGGTGACATGTTCAGTTCATTCAGAAAGAGAGATTCTTGCTGGGGGATGGTTTTTCAGGCAGTCCGGGCCCTCACTTCTTCGTGTGGACACACGAGGTTTGCCCAGCGGCTTCAAAGAAGGCATTTTAAATGTCATTTTGTTTGCTGGCCCCTCTTGGCAGCATTCCGGCCCCCGGGGGGCACAGTGCTGTTTGCTGTCTTTTCCAGTAGCCGAGGCTTTGTCACAGCGGTAGGTTTACTCATGCTCTGGCCTGTCCTGGCCCACATCCTGGCACTCAGTTCCACAGCACAGATAGGCACCCGGTCCCCATGTGCCCGCATGCAGACACACACGACACTGACTTTCCCAGAACTTAATCTGCCCGCAACACAGCCCACAGGGCTCTGGGTGGGACCTCTCAGGACTCTGCTCCCTTCTCAGCGATGATCGATGATCGGCTGATTTATTTGTTTGAAACACAAAGGGAGGCCAAAGACGGGGCACTTTGTACTTGTATACACTTGTCCCCTGGGTCTTCTCACCAGATAAAGCTCATAGTGCACACAGCTGAGTATCTCCCCACCACCACCCTATCCGCCACCCCGCTCCCTTAAAGCCAGGGTGACTCTCTCTGTAAACACCCCCGAAGGGTGTGCCCCCAATTTGAGCTCATCTGACCCAGTTAAGAAACCAGAAAGGCAAAAATCACGGGCCAGTGACGCACTCCCCACCCTGCGGCCCCTAGCGCCTGCCCCGGTGCCCACCCTGCGGCTCCTAGCGCCTGCCCCGGTGTCCACCCTGCCTGCCCCTAGCGCGTGCCCCGGTGCCCACCCTGCGGCCCCTAGCGCCTGCCCCGGTGCCCACCCTACCTGCCCCTAGCGCCTGCCCCGGTGCCCACCCTGCCTGCCCCGGTGGGTGGCTTCTAGCAGGGCTGCAGAATGTCCGGGCCGGGCTCAGAAAAGCCAGGGCGGGATGGCTCTGCGTCCCCCCTCCCCACCCATGACGTCAGCCATAAGAACCATCTAGATAGCTTGGGGGAGGGGGCCCAGCGGCCGGGACGCGCGCGGGGCGCCCACCCACCTCTTGATGTAGCTGCCCAGACGGCACAGCTGCCCGTCGAGGCGCAGGAGGCGGTCGCCGAAGACGTTGAAGCCCCCGCACGCGGCCGCAGGCTCCCCGGGCCCCGGCGCCTGGAGCTGGTCTCCGCGCAGCTGGAGGGCGCCGGGCAGCAGGCGCAGCAGCTGCGCCACGGGCAGCAGGGCCAGCTCGCAGTCGCACGTCCACAGGCTGCGGAGCTCCCCCGACGAGATGGAGGTCAGGCTGGGCCTGGCTGGGGGCGCGCAGGCCGCCGCCATCGCCGCCGCCGCCCGAGGTCCCCCACCGCCCGGGCGCCCTACCCCGGCCAGTCCGCTGCGGGGCCCGCCCGAGAGCAGCGCTGCAACCCGGCGCGCAGAAGGCGGCCCGGCGCCGCGCCGCCCTTTTATCGCCCCGGGGCGGCGGCCCCGCCCGGCCGCGGGCACGACCCCGGGCCTCCCCGAGTGCGCACCACTCAGAGCTTCGCGCGCTCCCGCCCGGCCACGCCGGCCCGCGGCCAAGGGTTACGCACGCCCCTCGGGAAGTCTCCCACTGCGCGCCCGAGGCTGGGCGGACACCGCCGGCCGGGTGGGGACCGCGGCCCCGGACGCGGGGAGCGCGCCAGCACCCACCCGGGCCCGGGACGCCGCGCCTCGGCGAGCCGATGGGAGGGGCGCGCGCCCTCCGTCGGACCCGGCCAGACCTCTCTGATCGCGGCTCCATGCCCCGCCTCCGTTGCCCTCCAAAGCCTCCGACCTCACTTTTCTGCACTTTCTGCTCCACATTATGCACTGACTTCTCCCTGCGCTCAGCCTTTGCTCGCACGGACTCCTTCTCCCGTGTTCCCCTCCCCCTGCAGATCCCACCGATCATCTCGTCACGCTTCCATGAAGCCTTCGTGAGTCCCCCGAGATGTCGTCACACTGCTTCTCCTCCCTTCTCCGGCGCAGGGACCACAGGCCTCAGAGCGCCCGCCTGAGTGGGGATGGAGGGGACGAGCCCCCTCCCGCCTGCCTGCCATCCTGGGTCCCCAGCAAGTCATCTGCTGCTCCTTCTGCAGACGCACTGGGTGGCTTGGTCTCCTGGGATATGAAAAGAAGACTATTCCATTTAATCTCATTAAACAACGATTTCTGAAACATCCACTAGGAGACAAGACAGTAAGCTAAGTTCTGAGACGACTGGAAGGAATAAACACGAGCCCCGCCCTTGCCCGTCTTGCAGTCCGAGCGGGGAGACCAGTCCAGCCAGGGGGAGGCGCTCAGTGGAAAGCCTGCTGGGGAGCCGGGCGGGACCCTGGGGTGATGGGAGAATCTGGCCCCGTTCCGCGGGGCTGAGCAGGCTTCCCGAGGGCCCATAATTGAGGACTCTAAGCTGGAGCCTAACAGTTGAGTCCAATTTAGGGAACACTTTTGATTTGTCTTTGTGGGGTCACAGCATGGGCCCATGCATAGATTTAATCAAGTCCCATGAAGCAAGCGTCCCGTCATCCCTCTTACATCCCAGAATATAAATGAATTCCATTCACATGTCCTTTCTCCAGACACGGGTCCCTTAGCCCAGGCTCCATCTCCAGGGTTGGGCTCCTCTGAACAAATCGAGTTCACCCAACATGCCTTGATCTCTGCTGAGTCATCTTTTATTGGGGTGGGGGTGAGGGATCTGCCTATGAACCAAAACCCACAGGGTCCCTCTGCAGAGTGAAGCCGGTGGGCCACTGCCCCTCCTGAAGCATGGGTGTGGACGCGCTGTGACTACAGGCTTGTGTCCATGGGGAGGTCGTGGTCCCAGCACCCCCTGTGCGGGGGCTTGTCCTTGCCCCAAACATTGACAGGGTCACTGCTATGCACCAGACACCATCTTAAGCTCTGCACATCCCCCCAAACAATCGCCACAAGACGGAGAACCAGTCAGGATGCGTGCTGCCATGGATGTGTGGAGTAAGGACTGTGAAAGCAAGGTCAAGCGCTTGGTGGCTGCTGCCTGGGAGGCCCTGGAAGGCTTCTCAGAGGAGGTGACAAATGGGCTGGATTCTGAAGACAAGGAAGGAGCTCCCAGGAGGTGGAGCCCCGCTGATAACAAAATGGGAGAGAAGATTCTAGACCAGTCAACGTAAAGAGAATACAGCCTATTGGGGGAATAGCGGGACATTTTGTAGGACTAAAGCAGACCAGGCGTATTCGGGGTGACGGGTGAGTTTTATAAGGGACTAGGCCAGAAAGGGCAGCTGGAGCCTGGTTCTGAGAGGCCTTCTGAGTTGTCTCAGAATTTGGATGCTAAGGCCATGGGGAGCCTTTGCATGTTTTGAAGGAAGGATGTGACATAACTGCCCCAGTTTAGAGAGATACCTGTGGTTATGGCCTCTTAGAAGATGTTTTGAAACATGACTCCTGGAGGCAGAGACTAGTTAGGAGACTGTCATGATGAGCTAGTTCACAGCAGCAGCTGTGGAGGCGATGGGTGAACTTGGGATTCGTTGGAATCAGAGTCATCGGGATTTGCTGAGCAAATACATGGAAGAGGGAAAAGGCAAAGGAGTAGAAAGACATTTAGTCTCTCACTTGGACAGATGGCTTCGTTCCTCATGGAACAGCCAAGTGGAAAAGCCCAGGAGGTAACTGGATACCTGGGTCTGGAATTTTGGAGAACAGACATTGGAATTTGAAAGGTATTAGCTGGGAAACGAGGGTTGAAGCCAGAGAAGTGATAGGGTAGGAATTTGAGCCCAAGCCTTTTGTTTACTTCCACAAACGTTTATTGAGCACCTACTACGTTCCAGGACCATGAATTGCTAGGACTTCAGAGGTGATAGCGGATGGCCCCCGGCTCCTGCAAGGGGCAAGAATGCACAGATCAGCACAGAGAGGCTCTGGCACCGTGTCCACACTTGCTGCTGAAGTCTAGTTATATTTTGTTAGTAGCATGTCAGATATACCGGTGGAATAAACAACTCTCAAAAGCAACAATGGCTACAACGCTGCTTTCTTAATTTTAAGGTCAATAAGGGCAGGTCCACTGCAGACTCCCAGCCCAGCCCCACGTTGCTGGAGCTCGATATTGTTGATCGTCTTTAAACTTGCAGCGTCTATGGACGATTTGGCTTTGTTGAAGGATCAAGTGTAACATTTTTTTATGTCAGAATTAAATAAACTTGGTTAAGGTAACCGTAGCAGTCCCATCAAAATCTGTTTCCTTTACTGTTAAACCTCAACATTTGTTATTCGAATAGAAGGATTCAATGAGGATTCTCTTTACTTCTCCATAGTTCTCTGATTTCACAATTTATTTTTGTATTTGCCAAATGAGTGTGTATTGTTTTGTGCAGTAAAATGATGTGGAGCAGAATAAAAGCATTTTAAAGATGTTTTCCTGGAGTGTTCTTTAGAGGTTTTCACCTGATGTTTTTCAGGAAAGCACCTGCATTTCTTTATGGATAATTTATACCCAACCAGCATGCCAAAGACTGATAAGAAAAAGTGAACAGAATAAGATAACATTTGTTATAATGTCAGCTACTGCTAATCAGTGGAGAGCTGTAGAGACCATCTCATGTTTCATCTTTTTCATTATCAAGATACCAACCAAGCAAACAAAACTATTGCTAAGTGAAGACATTTTTTCCCCAGTCTGTTTTTATATTGTTGGCTTGTTTACACAGTCATGTTCATGTTGTAGGATTTTTATTCTGCTTTTCTCACTTAACACGACATGTGTATCATGTTTCCAGAATTGTCTCTGTAAGTAGTATTTTAAGCCACTGTATTATTATATCTTCCATCAAGTGGATGTGCCACTTTTTGTCTAGACATTTCTTTACAGGCGAAAACTTGGATTGGTTCCAGTTTTTCCTTACTGTAAACAATGCTGCAGAGGACATCTTGGCACTTTAATTTGTTTCTGTATCCTATGACGTTATTGAGACAAGGAAGGGATAGGACAATGTGTAAGGCTCTTGAAACATGTGCCACTGTCTTCTAAAACAACTGTACCAAATTGTCTTCTTGCCAGCAGAGAATTTGCATGGGTTAAGCCTCGTGGTATGAGGCGGATGGCACCTCATAGCTTTCTACTAACAGTTCCTCTGTGATGTCCCCATTCTGACTTAGAGGCTGTTTAGCATAGAGCAGTCACCCATTGGTGAGCCTGTGACTATGTTTATGGTTAAAGCAGACAAGGTGACAATCTTGCCAGCCCTGTGGGTCCCCATTGGGGCGACTGTGCTTTGGTGACCTCCCCAGTTACTGGCTCAGTTTCTCAGTTTTGGAGGTTCACAGTCAGATGCAGAGACCCCAATTCAAATGACTGAAAACCAACTTCCCACCACCACTGCCTCCCTTCTTAGATTTCTGGTCAGCATACAAATATCTACAGGGCTCTCCATCTTAAAAGGTATTATTTAAAACAATTTTTTTTTACATTCCACTTCATTTTTTAGCTATTTTCCCATCTCTCTTCTCTCGATAGTCAAACTCCCTGAGAGAATCATCATCTAGATTTCACACTCACCATTCTCTTTAAGACTTTACCACCTGGGGGATACCGGGATGGCTCAGCGGGCTGAGTGCTCGTCTTGCAGCCCCGGGGTCCATGGATCAAATCCCGGCCCCGGCCCGTGCAGACTCATCTGCTGAACTGGGGTGTGCCCCAGTTTGGTTCTCACCAGGTCAAGCTCCATGCAAGAGGCCCCCAGCCCAGTTCCTTCCCTGCACAGCCCCGCACCCACCTGTGGAATGAAACCATGTAGAAAACCAATGACGTGCAACTATGGAGACTGCTCTGGGTCACTCCCCTTCTCTCTCTCTCTCTGTCAAAAACAATAAAAATAAATCTTATTAAAAAAAACCCAGACTTTATAGCCTGACTTCTGCCTCATCTCACTACTGACATTGACCTTCCTAAATGCCCAGTGGCCACTGTGTGGCCAAGTCTAATAGATGCTTTCTGTTCTAATCTCACTTTCCCTTGCACTTCTCTCCTGCCTTAGCTTGTGGAGAACTTGCAGTGTAATATAGTAGAAGGTGTAAACATTTAAGTTTAGAACCAGACTCTGACACTTACAAACCGTGTCAGCTTGAGCATGTTTCTTAACCTCTCTGATTCTTACCCTTCTTGTCTCTAAAGTGAGTGCAATATAGGGTGAGGCAGAATTACAATACGGTTAAGAGCTCCGACTTTGGTGTCTTATCAGCTGGGTTCAAGTTCAAGTCTAGCCTGTGATTTTGAGGCCATCACTTCTGTAAGGCTTCAGGTTCTTCAGGAATAAATAATGGGCGTCTGAGGATTTAATGAGCTACTTACTGCAATGGACTCCAAGCCATGCCTGCACATAGTAGTGTTGAAGGGTCTGCTTTATGCTACATCAGGGGATGTAGAGGTAAATGCTAACACTGTGCCTGGCACATAGTAGGCCCTCATTTAGTCAGTGCCAGCACCCTGTCTGCTCTGGGCCTTCCTCCCTTCCTGAGACCCAGAGTTCTGTTCCTGGCTACCTTCCCTTTCTCTGGGTGACTTCATTCAAAGGCTTGGCTCCAAAGATATCATAAGAACTGATGATTTCTGAATCTCTTTCCCCCCGGCCAGACCTCTCTTCAGATTCTCAAACCCAACTCCCTGCTGAATTTCCACTGGCACCTTGAACTCCTCGTCTTGCTCCTCCTGCCAGATGTGCTCCATCTCCTGTGTTTCTCATTCTGCGAGGCAACCCCTCCTCCTGCCCAAAGTGCCCAAGTCATCCTAGCCGACGCTCTCTCACTTCCTCCATCCACCCATGCTCTCCAGTGCTGTCCCTCCACCCCAGCCAGGGGGCAGAGAGAGGCCTCATGAGAAACTTACACCTGGGACACCTTGACCTTGAACTTCCAGCCTCCAACAGTGTCCAATCCTCCCAGTCTGAGGGGCTTTCTGACTGCAGCTCTAGGCTTCTGGATTATAGCCTGCTGCCCCCTGAAGGTGCAAGCTGACCTTGACCTTCCCTCAAGTAATGCTGGGGCTGTGCCTACTACCTACTCACTTCCCACTGTTCAAGAAAAGCCTCCCACCTTTCAAGACGTAGTTTATATATCACCTCCTGGGGACTGAGTGGCATGCCCTTCCAGTCCCCGGGACAAATGGTGTATGCTGTATGTGCCCTTATTGCAGACATCGTAGTAGTGATTTAGTTGTCTGTCTCTCCCACCAAACCCATGAGGGAAATTTAAAAAACTGTATCTTAAGCCTTTTCATGCCTCGCACAATGTGATTTCACAGAATATACGCAATTTATTTTTATTGAATGAATGAATACATGAATGAAAGGCAGCCCCACACTGGTTATATATAAAGTTCTTAGAATGGCCCCTGATACATAATGGGTGCTATTGAGTGTTAGATAAATAAACAAAACTGTACTAAAGATGTTTCAGATCGTTTTGGGGGTTTTTTTGGCAAGTATATCTGTTAAAGTCCTATGAAAGCTAAAGTAAGAGAATATGGAAAAATAAAAACCCGATTTGCAAAGAGATTTGCCCGTGCACATTAGCTACATTCAGTCATTGCACTGATTCCTGATCATTGTAGTCATGGCTGAACCAGAATGGAAAATTTTAGCTCCTTGCCTGTGTGCTTAGCTCATCCGGCTCTGGCTGTGTTAGTCTCTGAGTTCACTGTGTCCTGTCTGCCCAGACCCGAGTCTAGAGTCGTTTGTTCACCTTCAGTGTGGCCCCCACTTCCCTAGGAAGCCCAGCCCCTCGATCTCCCCAGGGCTTACAGTATGCCCCCATGTCAGAGACTCCCCACCACCAGTCACCCCCCAAACCCACACCCTCAGTCCCCCTCTCTCAAATAAAAAGGGAACTGAATTTAATAGCCGTTTTCACATTCTTGGGCGCGTTGTTGGAGGCTTTGTTTATGCATTCATTCACCCAGTCATTCATTCATTCCACAAACATTGGTTGATCCCTGGATCCGGGTGCGTTCTATCATGGACCCTCAGCAGGCATGGACTTTGAGGGACAGACCAGGGTTAAGACCCCGGCTCTTCCTCTTCTGAGCCCTGACCCACTGCACCGTGCAAGAGATGGGGGTGCTCTTCCCTACGTCTCCTGTGCACAAGGCAGGACGCGGGACCAACCCCACTGACCAGCATCTGCATCATCACCACCATTGTTACCCACGAGCATACCCAGGCCCGCCTCCCAGGTGACAAAGCCCACACAGATTCAGAAAAAGCAACCCTCAGCATGTTCACTTTTTTTTTTTTAAGATGTAAAACCAGGAAACACTGTACTATCTCTAAGCCACTTGGTATTTGTTACCATCTCAAAAGCCAAAATGAGTCGAGTCCCAAGTAAAAAAAGAAACAAAAAACGGAGAATTTGCCTCTCTGCAGGGCGCTCTGGGGCTGTGGGAAAACATGGAGCAGAAATAACAAGAATCTTGTTGAGGCGGAGCTGGGAGCGATGGGAAGAGGCCGGACCCCTGGTGGAACGTCAGGTCTCAGGAATGCTGGGCCCAGCTCCTGCTTCTTTTTAGAAGAAGAAGAGAAAAAAAAAAAAAAAAAAGACAGGCACAAAATGTTCAGAAAGAAACAGAATTTTTAAAAGAAAAACACATTTGGTGTCTCTGCGAGGTTTTCCAGTCAAGGGCTTAGCAGAGGCAGGGGTTTGGGAAGCTGAGCGGGGTCCCTTAATCTGATTTTGGTCTGTAAATTGCCAAAGCAGCAGAAGGAGGGGGACATGAGTATTTATTTCCTCACCATTTGTGAGAATGCTGCCACTTTGAAAAACTTGCAATTCTTTGCCGCTAAGTCATGTGCGTTAAGTGCAGAGAAATCGGGATATATTGATTTAATTTTTTAAATGAATAAATAGGGTCCCTGCCATCCCTCCCATTACCCCCCACCCAGAAATGAACACTGAAGGCTGGTCACTGTGGGTCCCCAGCCTTTCTGTCTGGGTATCAGGTGAATGCAGGAAGCATGTCTTCATCAGTGTAGACAATTAGCAGTGAAGACCAGGCACTTTGGAGCCACAGGACCTGGGTTTGAATCCTGATTCTGCCCTTGCCAGCTGTGTGACTTTGCTTTTCTGCCTCAGTTTTCCCACTTCACAGGGTTGTAGTGGAGATTAGAAAAATTATTACATCTAAACCACTGGAATAGTGACTGGCACTGGTGCGTGTGTGTGTACTCCTTAATATACATGTTTTTCTTAAATAAAATTATGTCAAGCTATTCATGGTATTTGGTAGTCTTTCTTTTAATAGGTAAATTATAATTCATATGATACCATATTGTCAGCCTTTTAATTTTTTTCTTATTTTTCACTATTATAAAAAAAATGCTGCCAGTCACACTTTTACAATTGGATCTTTGACAACTTGACCAATTACTTCCTTAAAATTCACCCATAGAAGCAGGATCAGATGTTATGCTCTTTTGAAAGGATGTAGACACCTACTGCTTCATTGTTCTCCTAAATGTTGCATCACTTTAAAATCTCTACAGCACAATGTGAAAATGCCTATTTCTCCGATCCTTCCCAACTTTGGGTGTTTTCATCCCATTTTTCCCCCACTGGGTTGGGAAGTTCTGTTGTTTCAATCTTTATTATGTTACCAAAAAAGTTAAACATTTTTGTGTATGTTTTTGTCCATTAAAAAAAAGTTTTTTCCACTGTGAATGTGCTATTTATGTACATTCTTAACATATGGATTCATCTTTTCCTTATTGGTTTGTCAGAGCTCTTTATATATTAAAGATGTTAACCTTAAGTTTATAATTTATCTTTTAGTTTTGTTAACTAATAAAAGCACATATTAGAGTATGTTTTTACCATTCATAAGTTTTGCATGTATGTGTGTAAATGTGTGTGTTTTAAGTACTCGAACCTAGCAATATTTTCCATTATGAGTTTTGTCCTGGGAATCATAAAATTTTTTCCTACCATCACCCCTCAAATCACGACAGTGTTCTTTTTTACTTTCTTCCAAAATATTTGAAATATCATTTTTACATTAAAAGATTAAATTTATTTCAAACTTACTTTGCACCAGGAGCCGAAAAATATATGGTTTCTCCTCTAAGCTCAGTGATTCTATAAACTGATCATTACCCAAGTTGGTCAACTTCTTTGAACATCAATGTTCTCCTCCAAAAAGTGAAACTAATAAAATCTCCTCTGCTTGTTATAATGTGAATAATCATGTTTTGAAAAGCATTAGGGGAAGCTGGGATGTTTCAGCAGGTTGAGTGCTCGCTTTGCAGCCCCAGGGACCGAGGATCGAATCCCAGCTCCAGCCCACGAGGACCCATATGCTGAACTGGGGTGTGCCTCTAGTTTCAGTTCTTCACAGGAGGCCCCTGGCCTGGTTCCTGCCCTGTACAGTCCTGAGCCCACCTGTGGAGCAAAACTATATTGATAACTAATGACATATAACTGTGGAGACTGCTCTGGGCTCTCCCCCTTCTCTCTGTCTCTGTCTGTCAAAAAAAAAACCCAATAAAAATAAATCTTAAAAAAAAAGAAGAGCATTAAGTAACATGGCAGTGTGCACCATTTTTACCAATCCAACTTTAGGATGTCAAAGGACTAGACCTAGAAGTATAAGTCTTGAGAATTTCTACTAAGACCTTGAGGAGCAGTTAGACTCTTCACTTATAAGTTTCCCTGACTGTTAACAACTGATAAACTCACTAGAATTTCCCAAGCCAGGTACAGAGAGACATTGGAGATTGTTTGAGATAAAGTATGGTTTAAACCTGTCAATGATACCTTATACCTTTAGAATGTCACAGAATTAACTTTAGACTGTCAACAACTATAACTTAAAAAATAAAAAGTAGTTAATTATCAGGTTTTTCCGCTGAAAACTTGCATTTCCTAAGTTGCTTTGATTCTCCATAAACCTCATGCCAACTTGATTAGTATTATGGAAGACTCCCTTCCATTGCATACTGTTAGTGAACTTCCACCTTGTCATGCACCTCTAATCAGAATAGTGCAGATAAGAAATAGGTCAGTAGTGGACAGTCACGTCACCCCACTTCTCTCAGTGCTCTGGGCTCTGCTCAGAGCCACCCACACCCACACCCACACTCACCGTGAGCCTTACACCAGCCTTCAGTGTACTGTGCAGTGGCCAGAGGGGGCAATGGTGAGAGCCAAAGACCACCCACCATGCCTTTGGTCCTTAGCACAAATAGTGTCATTGACAGCTGACTCAGCTTCAAAGATGACAGACATTACCCCGGGGGAAACAGCCCCATGTCTATGAGTGAACAGATCAGTGATTCTTTTTAAAGTGTCTGAGAGGACATTCAGAACCTGCTGAACAATCTACAGTCAGTCACTCATCTCTTACCGTTAGTTTGCTCAAGGTCCTACAAGCATTATCAGATACATGAGACATTTCGGTGTTCGGGGATGTGAACTGTGATTTCCCTCCTTCTCTCAGAGGAATGTGAGTACATACAGTAACAAAATATACCAGGAGACAGCGTTCCCACCCATTATTCAGCCGTGATTAAATTTTGAGTAAGAAATTTTGACTCTCTGGAAAGTACCATGTGTTCTTCATTTGCTTTTCCCTTTTTTGGTTGTGTCTTTCAATCTTCCATCTCACCCGGGGGACTTACAGTTCAGGCTACCTCCCTGACATCTCAGTCAGTACCTCATCCCACAGGGTGATCCTCCTTCCTCTTTATGGGTACTCTAGAATCTGACAGAGTCTCACGTCTATATAGTGCCTTCTCTCATATGGACTTTTTAAAAAAGATTTATTTTATTGTTTTTGACACAGAGAGACACAGTGACAGAGAGAACGGGGAGGGCCCAGAGCAGTCTCCATAGTTGTATGTCATCTGTTTTCCATATGGTTTTGTTCCACACAGGTGGGCAGGGGCTGTGCAGGGCGGGAACCAGGCTGGGGGCCTCCCACATGGGAAGCTCACTCCAGTTGAGCATATGGGTCTACACGGGCAGGGGCCAGGATTCAATCCTCGGTCCCTGGGGCTGCAAAGTGAGTGCTTAACCTGCTAAGCCATCCCTGCTTCCCCTGTATGGATTTTTGATCTACTATGCTGCGTACTAACATAGTAAAATTCAATCTTATTCGTCGCTCAGAGATTTGAATGAGCAGACATCCTAACATATGTCAGAGAGATTTAGATATTGAGAAGACTAATTCAGTATTTGTGAGGTATTCAGACTGCACTGAGTACTTACAACATCCAACCACGCACACGTCTTTCTACTGAGGAATTGTCCATTCTCAAGGCCAACCAGGGATATAAGCAATAGAAAAGAGAAGATTTTAAAGCATAGAATCCTCTCCAGCAAATCATTGTAGGACTTGAAATAATCGCTTAACAGTTTGAAATTTTTCAAAGAGGATAAGAATATTAAAGATGTCAACAATTTTCTTTTCCTTACTTTTTTATTTTTTGCACTAGAGGTGCCAGCACCAAGAGTACTTCATTTAAATACTTAGTCTCATGCTTGGGACATAATAGGCATTCAGTAAATGTCTTTTGGAAAAAGGAATGAATAATTACAACAAAGCATATTACTCTTTTTACCGTCCCACTTCTGTTCTTCAATTTAGTTATTCATTCAACAAATATTTATTATATCCAATTGGCAAATCCTGTAAAAGACAGAGGATACAACTTTAAAGTATGTTCATAGTTCATAGGTCTAAGGCTTATTCCCCATAAGATTCCAGCAGCTGGTAGGGCTGGTAAATCCTCATACTAGTTCAGAAGAGAAGAGACAACATCCCTCCCTAGTGTTTCCAAAAAACTTTTGAAGAGTCATTCTGATTGGACCTCCTTAGGTCACATGTCCACTCTGCAACCAATGTCCTTGTCCAAAGGAATGGAAGGTTATGATTGGCTGGGCCTAGACCACATGCCCCACTCCTGAAGAAGCTTCTCTGGAACCTCATTGAACCCTCAGTGGAAAGTGTACGGGATAGAGGATGAGGATGGAGAGGAATGGATGATCAATATGCAGCCAACAAACTGCCCGATTATCTGACATTGAAGCAAGAATCAATCAATAATACTGCCTGAAATCAATTTTACGGTCTTAGGTGAACTTAAAAAACAAACTAATAATAATAATAACAACAATAATAATAATCTCAACATTTTGAAAAATTAAAGGCATGAATAGACATTCTATGAATATATATATATATGATCTGAAAAGTAAAATAATGGAATCATTGACATAACACAAAGAATGGCCACACAGTTTAAGTGAATTTTGACACTTATTAAATAATTAGAAAAAATAAAATAAAATAAGGGTCTGCCTGTCTGATGAAAGATACTTTCAGACTTAAAAGAATTGTTTTTGTTTAAATCTCTTTTTCAAATCTCTAGTCAGGCATGATGCTTTCTCATTTCTTTGAAGAGATGAAATGCCTTTCACCCCTGAATCGTTTATCTGGAGACAGCGGGGACCCCGAGGCCAGCCTCACCAGGCAAGACACCCAAAGGGAAAGAGGGTCCAAACCCTTAAATGTTTGGGAGCAGCAGAGATCTTCAGTGAAGGTATTTCAAAGGCTCTCAGGAAGGCCTTACACAGAGCAACACAGAGAATTTTCCAGTTCTCCAATTTTTTAATTCTTTGTACTCAACCATCCCCTGCATGCGGACATCAGGCAAATGGGGTTCCACACCTCATGTGCCTCTTGCATTGAGCCATATCCACATCCAGGTGGAACTTGTGGTCATTATTATATTCACTATGTGTCCTGAATAGTTCCGTATGGGGGAGGGGGGCCCACTTACTAAGTCATCGGAGAGAACTTGAGAAAGTCGAGGTGCTTAATGAACAGAGCCAGCAACGGCCTCATCATTTATTGAATTTGGAACATGTTAGTTCCTTTCAAATGGACTGAGATGTTGTCACTCAGGACCAGAAATAGGAATTTCAACGGGCCCCAAGTTTCTAAGGGGAAAGAAGCAACCGGTCACTATGGGAGAGAACAAGCCGTGGGGACTATGGTGGCAGCTATGAAGGCAACTATATGCCTGACACCAAGTCATGGTGCCAACACTGGTGAGAGGCCTCCTCCCAGGCCATTCCAAGACAGAAGGGACGTGGGTCTCTTCACCCTGCGTACCCGCCGTGCTCGACTTTACCTTCTTCGTATGTTCAGATACACGGTTTGCAAATGCTCTCTGGCCCCTTCGGGTGCCCTTTCATGGCTGTGTCCTCTGCCTCTTCCAGGACACCCCATTGGTGCCGAGACCCCTCCTTCTCCCAGGCCCCCCTGCACCCTCCCCCATGGGGGTGAGCTGGTGTGGAGGGGCTTCCAGGGCTCTGCTTCCTGCATCCTCCATCCTAGCAGAGGGTGGAGGCATAGGGGCTGGGCAGCTTCAGCACCCAGCGGTGCTGCTCCAATCTGGCTCCTTCCCACTGGAAGCTGAAGGCAACATCTTGCCCTGAGGATCTGCTAACAGCTTTCTGAAAATATGGAAATGGGTTGTGAGTTTATTTCAGGGACACATTTTGTTTTTATTAAAAAAAAAAAAAAGAGAGAGAGAGAGAGCGTGAGAAAGCAACCTACATTTTCTGTTAAATCCAGGGACTGTGAGGATGCTTCTGGGCCAGGCTGCCCATGCTTCTGCAAGAGGGTGACAGGCAGCCCGCAGCCCGGTACAAGGGTGCATCCCAGCATGAGCCCACGAGCGCCCAGTACCCCAGGTCAGGCCCGCCCTGTGGTTGTGGGCCAGTGTCGAGGAGGCGTCTGGCACAGAGGGGAGCACGTGGACCCTCATCTGGGCCCCACCGTCTGGGCTGAGCTGTGATCTGGGACTACAACTCCCCCTCCCTGAGCCTCAGTGTTTTATATAAAGAATAAAATCAATAATTGTTATGAGATGTTACTTTTGGGTTACGTGATTTACACAATGCTTAGGGTGCATTATCCAATTTCTCCAAATTCTGCCGAGAAACCACTGTGAAAAGAATCAAATGCTCAACATATGTAAAGGATTCTCTTCTTTTGAAACCTGCTCTGGGTGGTTCTGTGATTGTTTGCTTCAGAGAATTATACAGTTTTGAGGCCCGGCTCCTTATCCTGTGTAGACAGAAAGGCAATTAAACAACTATTCATGTCAGAGTCTGAGGTAAGGAGGAGGTTGCTTCAAAGGGCCCACTTGACAAAGTGAAAAGTGGTTGATTTGAAACAGAGAGCGCTAGATAATTTCCTCCCAAGATACCCACTCCATATGGCCCGAAGCACGCAGTTCAGACGCATCCTCGAGGCGAAAGAGACAGGCACAAAAACACCAACGTTCTGGCTCTGATTTCTCTCAGCCACTCTCCGAAGAGCCTGTGGAAGCCACACATTCCGTTAAAGAGAAACCAACCGAGAGCCTCTGCGATGGTTTTTCCCGTGAGGAGGGGTCGTTCAGTCACAAACCAGTGTCTTTTTCCAAGAGGAAGATGCCACCAAGAAAAGCTGGGTATAGAAAGGAACCTGACCTTTAGCATTCTCTGCACGGTCCCCTCCCATCTACAGCTGCCGCCACCGGAGACAAGGCTGGGATAGAGTGAGGGTCCCCATGCCGCTCGGCAGCCAGGCCACCAGGACCCCCGCTTTCCTGGCGGAAGAATAGGAAGTTAGTAGAATCACGTTTGCACAGAAGCCACTCACCCCATGACCATGGCCACCTGTCACCCTTGCCTGTTCAATATGCCCCAGACCCCAGTGTCCTCCGGAGCCTTTGACTTCTTGCAGGGCTATTTGTGTGCTCCAGCGCCCTGGGGAACCCTTCCCCAGCTGCCCTGTGGAGATGAGGGGCCATCACCCCTCACGCGTGTGATCTTTATACAGCCTGAGTCCCCCTGGAGTGGCTGACCCCAGAAGGGATTTCAAAATAACGCCAACCCTTTACTCCTGTTTCCCCAAACCAGAGGGACTCCCTAGACGAGGCCCACAGCACACTGTCTATTCCAGCACGGTCCCTGCCCACAATGTCTCACCCCACAACTCCACCCTAGATGTGTCCAAGCACCCCTTCTCTTCCTCTCCTTGTACCCCTGCCCCCTCCAAGTGTCTGTCCAGCCAGGTGTTCATCTGCTTTTCAGGGGGGCAGGGCAGTGACTGAGCTTGGCTAAGAGGACAGCAGTGCTTGGAGACTGCAGAACTGTCCCCACCCAAGTCCTGGCAGCCTGGAGCTCCTTCCGTTCTCCAGCCTCCTCCAAGCCATCCGCCCGGGGGTCGTGACGACCTCAAAGCCTGAGCCACCCGGACGTCAGGAACGCAGTGTGGAATGGCAGCGCAGAGCCAGGCCTGGTCTGAAAGGTCTGGAGAACAAGAAAACATTCTCCTTATTGCCCTCCCCACCCCCACGGGAGCCCTTGCCCAGGCTGCCACTCAAATCCTCTTTTCTCAGAGCAAAAGTGGTGGCGTGGGTGGCCTCTGCCCATGACGAGTGTATCATGAGCCCACTCCAAGGTCACGTTGCCCTCAGAGAGTCCTAGACTCACCGCCCTCAGGGGAACCCTGCCTGGACATCCCTGAGACTCACCCCCCGTGCTCATGTCTAGGACCTTCTTCATCACATCCTCAGGGAGAGGGACAGGGGTAGCGCGATGGCACTGCAGAGGGGTGGGGGCAAAGTTGGGACGACTTTAATGAGCTAAATTTAATCTTGGGTTCCAAGCACAGATAGTATGATGCGAAAGTGCGTCTCAGATGAGCTCTTGGTGTGCCTGGTAAGCCATGTTGTCACCGAGGCTGTCCCGTTAGTCATCTCCCTGCTGGGAAAGCGCGTCCAGAAAGCAGGCGATTGCAGAGCCGGCTGTGTGGCTCAGCCGGCCGCTGGGGAGAGGGTGGGGGAAGCAGCCGCTGAAAGGTCACAGAGCATGATTTCTGCTTTCATATCCACAGCTCAAGCGAAATGAACGGAGGAGGTTAAGATGGAAGTGGAAGCTAAACTGAGGACACCGCGACGGTCAGGCTCTCGGAGGCACGCTGGCTGTCGGAGAACGCAGACCACCTCAGCCCGCTTTCCGTGCGCAGAGCTGAAGAAGCAGTGGGCGTTCATAGAGAGAAACAGGAAGACACAGTGTTGGCACAGGGGGGCAAGCAAAGGTGATGGAATTCCCTCCCTTGGGGTTCGTGGAACAAGGCAGATGCACCCATGAGGTGCCGGTGCTCCTGGAGATGAACAAGCCTCTTCCTCGGGGGCTGTGGTTGGCACTGTGTGAACCTCCAGGCCACCACCAGCCATGGGGAGGCCCTGCAGGTGTGTAGGACACACAGCCGTGCCATTGCAGGGCCTTGGCTCCGAGCGCCCACCTGGGAGGACCATGCCTATGACCTCCTCTCTCCTGTCAGCCTCCCAAAGACCCCGTCCTCTCCTTGCTGATCAATAAAGATTGCTCGTCTGCACCCAGCCTGTGACTCAGTGGCATTCATTTGCCACCACTGATGTCACTAATGGCGCCTGACCGTTCTTCCAGGTGCTGGCATTGGCTTCTCTATGGTTGAAGGAAATAGGAGCACACCTTCCCCAGGACACTGTCTCCACAGCAGTCACCCCATGTTTCTGGAGGGGTGCCAGGATCACCACCAGGTCTACACCGAGCACTTCGGACCCACTCGACATGGTGCGAAACGCTCCACACATATTATCTCGTTTGATCTTTGCTTCAACCCCAAGAGCTAGATCTTATTCTGGTTGGTGTTGTACCGAAGAGGACCCAGATAAGCAGACGCCCAGCACCTCCCGTCTCTGACCTCAAGGTGACAGGGTGGGGGTGGCCCGGTCAGCTCTTCATGTTTAAAAGGACCTGCCCCTGCGTTTCAGTGACCAACCCCCACTTTCATCATTCTAGCCTGTCAAGTGGCCATTGAGTCCTCAAGGAAATAGTCCCCCAGGGGGTGGCACTGGTATGCCTGACCACATGACACCTGCCAATAAGTCTTGTTTTTGTTTCTTTTGGGAAGGTTTTCTTTTAGTTATAGTGCAATTCAAAGTTGTGAATAAAGGCTCACAAAATAGGAAATGCAGCCTGAGGAGTCACAAAAGCTAAGATACTGATATTTAATGTTGCCAAGCTCTGTTCTATGAACACTCAGTCTGCCTAACAACCCTAGGAAGTAGGATTGTTTTTCCTGTTTTATAGGCACAGAGAGGTTAAGTAACTTGCACAAGACTGTACAGCTCTTCACCGGAGATGCCAGCATTCTCATGTGGGCCTGTTCCTTGCAAACGCCAAGTACAGCAAGGCTTTCAATCATCCTGGGTGCTTATTATTTCTTATCATTCGGTAGAAAACAATACGCCCAGAAGACCAGAATTAAAACAAAGCGTGAGCAGCAGCTAAAAGGAGGGCCTCATGCCCGATGAGTCCTTCAGAGTCCTTTTTCTCAGTTCAGCAGTAAACGCGACACTACACCGAAAGTGTAACAAAACAGAAAGAAGCAAATGCCCAGTGAGGACACAAGCATAGCCCTGTGGGAGTTTCGGTGACAACATATTCCCCACCCACTCCTTCTTTGTGGGAGAGGACACTTGAGTAGGTCTTGGACTGAAAGACAGGCAAGAGCATTCTAAACAGAAAAAGGACCACGTGGGGTCTGGAAGGGCCCTGGGGTCCGGAAATAGTGAGTTACTGAGATTGGATGGATCAGGGAGGAAAAAAATAGATGGTTCTAGGAAGACAAGGTGCCCGTATGTATGAGGACGGTCCCAGCACACACGAGGCCTTCAAAAACCCTTGGGGCTGGCCCGGGGGCACAGAAGAGTTCCATCATTCTGTGGGGGACCCTACCCGCCCGTTTGCTGGGATGTCTGGGTATCCCACACTGGTGTTATCCCCTGTTGACTCTCAAGACGGTCCTCATGTGGGCAGTAAATCATATGGCTACCCTGAGCCTGGCAAACTGGAAGAGTGGATGGGTAGGGCCCAACATGTAGGAATGGAAGGTGCTTCAGAAGTCACGTTTGTGAAAGCCTGCATCACAATGCTAGCTGAGCATGGTGAAGATCGGAGACATGGGTGTCCACATGCAACCACGGTTACTTTCAAAAGCCAGAGTCCATTGTTCTTCCCCCACCTGATTTGCTTTGGGCCCAATTTCATGCAAAGTCCTCCCAGCCAGGATCTATCACAAAGATATGCAGGAAAAACCAGCCCTTTGATTTAAAAAAAAAACAAAGAAAAAAATGGAAATAATGTCCCAGATTTCTGTAGCCAGTGAAGGCAAGGAGAAAGTTCTCCCCAGGTTTACACACACACTGACATGAGCTGATAATGCTAATTTTTTATCCAAGAACACTTTTGAGTTGAAAACAACCAAATTCAAAGGAGTTAATTAAAACCACATAGAGCTGTCAGGGAGTTTAAAAATCAAACACAAAACACTTTGAAACAATGAGACTCACTCGCTCGGTGGGAGACGGGTTCCCACTGAGGAGCCAGCTTATTTGCATGCGGGCTAACCTTCCAGGAACCACAGAGAACGGCGAAGTGTCTGCAGAGCAGAGCGCAAGGAGCAGGCAGTTGGAACCATCCTTTGAAGTTGGACATGGACTCTGTCTACAGGGCTCCTTCAGGGGTGAAGTGCAGGCTGGTCCAGTGAAGTCTTATTTAGTGGACGCATGCTGGGCTGTTGCTGCGTTCTATTACAAGATGAAGCCGGAAGGCCTGCTGTGAATACATCTGAAACTTCAAGACTCGCATGCACATGCCCCCGAAACGGGCTGGCTGTGTGTGGGGCCGCCTGCGTGGATGTGCTGGGTGTCCAGCTTGCGTGCTTCCACCATCCCCTGAGCGCATGGTTAAGCTTTGAGCGTTGCAGAGAGAGAACCCACTTTTTTTTTTTCCCCTGGCTCTTATCTGAGTCTTCTGTAGCTTATTCATTGCAAAATAGATAAATGAGGATAAAAATGATTAAGCAATCTCCCCACCCATGCTGCCTCCGCCAAAAGCCTGATATTTCAAAGAATGCAGAACAAAAACAATGAAGATAAAGCAACTTGACCCAGCCTGCGCTCTGAGTTGGGAACAAAGCACGTGGGTCTCCTCTAATTTTGGATTCCAGACTCCAAGCATTTCCTAAATAAAATATGATGGCTTGCATGAAACTGCAAGGTATGTACTATATGAATTATAAACACAGGGTAAGGTTGTTTTTAAAAATTCCAACTGGGGAGGCCAGACTTCTGATGACCACTTTTAACCTTGTTGGAATGAACCGATTCAGACGGTGAGGTTGGAGAGACGGCGCGGTACAGTCCAACACAAAAGCTTGAAATCTGTCATCCAGAGGACAGGAGCTCTCTGCTCATTTGCCCCATTAGGGGCGTGACAGCCTGCATTTGAACAACAGGAAAAGCATGTCATTTCCTATGCACGTGTGTCATCTAAATGAACATTTGGAAAGCCGATGTTAGGTGTCGATAAAATGCCACGTGACAAAAACAAGAGGAACTATATATAAATATATAATTGCACTCTTGTAAGCTTTTGTCCTAGTATAGATTATAAAGTGTATACACAAAGGGTTATCTCAGAAGTAAAATCCAACTTATTTTCAGAGGCTGAGGGTTTGAGAAGACCCCAATGCAGGGGTGGAAAAAAAATAGACCTTCAAACATATTTGCTGTATTCCCAGCTAACTCCTGCCCACATAAAACATGCTGAGCTGCAGCAATGCCACCAAATGCCCTAACAGGAACTCCTAAGAGGGTGCGAGAAACAATCTGCTCTCATTAACCAGGCAGCTATGTTCACAGCCCAGAAATACCAAAGACGGTGAGTGGATTCCAAACACCTGTGCTCCAAATTGAACAGACAGAGCACCTGGGTGGGTGCAAGGCTAAATTCCAAGCCCTCAGACCAAGTGCATGACACCCACTGAACTCTGACTGCATGCCAGGCACTTTCAGGTTCTGGGGACATAAATGAGCGATACTGCAGTGGATTGAGAGGTGCCCCCCAAAAGGGTATGTCCTCGTCCTAATCCCTAAAAAAAAAAAAAAGTCTTTTTGTTTTGATTTGTTTTGTTTTATGGTCTCAACAGAGGCAGGTAAAGAGTCGAATAGGTATTTCTATGGAATGTTTTGGGGATAAAACACGAGTTCCCATTTTGTGATTCCTTTAAAAGACCAAAAAGCAAAGCCGCAGCCCTAGTCTCCCTTGAAAAGGAAAAATAAATCCGAAAGGAGGAATTTGTCTGGAAAGTGGAGTGAACGCTGGCTCACTCAGCCCGTCACCATGGAGACTCCGGAAGGTGCCAACAGTGACTCATGATTGCTGGGGACGGCTTTGAAATGGAAGCAGCCCCCGCATGGAGAGGAGCTGAGTTTGCAGCCCTTGAAGCAGGAGCCGGTGCCTGTGAGGCCAGGGGGGGTGGGCGCCAGGGGGGAGGGGTCCCAGAGCCAAGGCCAGGCTTTTCCCTGCAGGGGGCTTGTCCTCTGCTGCTGGGGAAGCAGGTGTGTGAAGGCTGCAGCCGGGTGGGGTCAGGGACCCGGGGGGGCTGGTGTGCGTGTGTGGGGGGGGTCCTCAGAAGCCCAGACTGGCTGCACCATGCCCCGGGCTGCCACATGGCTGTGTGAGCCTCGCTCCTGCAAAAATGGCCTTGGCTGTCACGTGCACCTGGTCGGGCTGTGACGCAGAGCCACCGGAAAAGGCTCAGAGTAAGGAGCCGCCCTCCCATTGGGTTTATCTGCTGACCCTTTCTAGACACACCCTGCCACGTGGTGCCTGGAAAGCCACCAGCCCAGGGTGCAGCGTGGGCCTGCCCGGGGCACCCACGCAGGATGCACGGCGCCGTGACCAGAGCCATTTATCCGGGCGCTTCTTTCTCAAGGGCCTCACCCATGTGGTGGGCTCCACGGCTCCCAGGCACAGAGCGTTCCCTTAGGGCCATGTCGGAACCCCGACTCAGGAGGTGCCACTTGCCCAGTGCTCCCCCAGGGATCCTGTGCCCCCCCCCCTGGTGGGGGGCTTGTCCTGGGGGTTGCCCTCCCACAGGCACACATGTCCCGCTGGCTGTCCCCACTCATTGCACAGTCCAGCCCACCAGTCACAGTGGCAGACAGACAGAGGGAGAGAGACACGTGGCTCAGTCCTGGCCTTGTCTCCGGCTGGACAGACGCTCCGAGTCTGATGCTCATGGTATCTCCCAGGTTCACCTCCACAGCGCTCACCAGAAACCAGTGCTCACCAGAATGCCCGAGTCCAAAATGCACCAAAAGGACCCACCTCCGTTCCCGAGAAGGGTAGCACCTCCTCCACCCTAAATTGGCACGCCCCACCCCTGCAACTACAGAGCTGCGGGACCAGGAAAACAAACGAGACATAAAGGCCTGAACAAAAGCTGCCGTCGCCTCCTCCCAACTATGTATTCTGAGTTCTCTGCGAGCCAGTTAATTGGGTGGGGCCTCCCCGTGACAGACATTCCGTATGAAAATTCATAGCTTTCTGCCAAAACAGCAGATTGCGTGCGGCTGGGTTTCCCGCGTTGGAACCCGAGTCCTGAGCTGCTTTGTGTGGGAAACGAGGAGACAGAAGGCAGTCACTGCGGGGTGGGGGGCTGCAGAGGGTCCCCGCCGGCCTGTCCCCCGCCCCTCGCAGCCGCCCTGCTGCCTTTGCAGGCCTCCAGTTCACGGGGAGTCCCAGGGAGGGGGGGCATGACTTAGTTTTGAGGCACCCCCAGCTGGGCCCCCCCTGAGCCTGGGAAGGATCCTCATGCAGCTGCCCCCGTCCCACGTGGGCCCACCCACAGGCACGGGGGTCTCTGGACAGCACCCATGCTCCACGCCCCCAGACCCCCAGCTGCCCTCTCTGAGCCCTCTGGTGGGTTTCTTGCCCTTTCAGCCAAATTTCCTGACTGCCTCCTGCAGCAGCCGTGATGCGTAGCCTCTGAAATCTCTCTTCCTGTTCCGGGTGTGCCATTGTCCCTTAGGAGTCCTCAGCCCCCTTCCCCGATGCCCTGACCTTCAAGGAGTAGCTCACAGTGACACCGAAGGCCCCGCTCTCCTCCCAGGGCTCAGGACACTCCCACACTCCCTGCTCCGCTCCCGGAAGCATGTGCCCTCAGTGCCACACAGGGGACACAGCAGCCTGGAGGTGTTGCTGCCACTGCAGGTCCCGGATGCCAGACACTGAAGGCCAGCCCCCGACTGCACCCCACAGAGCCCCCCAGCTCACTCCCCAAGCCGCTGCCTCTGTTTCCCTGTTCCCGCAGGGCCTCCCGTACACAGTGTCTCCACAGCCCTGGTGTCACCTGGGCTCCCCTGGTTCCCGCCACCTCTGGATGCGTCACCTCGGAAAGTCCTTCAGTGGCCCCAAGTGTTTGTTCTGCCTCCTTCATCAGATTGACGCCGCTTGAAGATAGAACCACACCCTCCCTCTCTCCGCGGGCCCCCACAAGACTCCTTCCTGAGGCCTCCTGCCTTTACCTCCATGGAAACACCCTCAAACCTCTGGTCTGGGGTCTCAGTCCTCTGTGGTCCCTTCTCCTGGAGGCTACCCCCTCTCGTGCTGCTGCTGTCACTTCCGAGCTGACACTGTCCCCAGCTAAGAATCCAAGCCCACAAATCAACTTCCTACTGGACCTCCCTATCTCGAGTTCTGAGGTGACGGATTCAGTACGTCATGAACGAAACAAACTACCTGCCTCCCAGCCGGCTCTTTCTCTGGTGTCACCTGTCTTGATTAATCATGCCACCGGCCACCCAGACGCCCAGGCACCGGGACCACGCCAGACTCCTTCCTCCCATCACCACCACCGGGCCTGCTCATCACCTGAGAGGGACTTTCCAAACGCGCCCCGTGCCAGGACCCGAGCTGAACACACAGCCCAGAGCGTTTCATTTAGTTCTCTGCAAACCCCACGGGGCCAGCCTCATCGCAATCCCTACCGTAAAGACGAGGACACCAATGTTTAGACCAAGCATGTCCAACCTGTGGCTGTCAGCCCACGTGCAGCCTAGGACAGCTTTGAATGCGGCCCAACACAAATTCGTAGACGTTCTTAAAATACGATGAGATATTTTGTGATTTGTTTGTTTGTTTGTTTTAGCTCATCAGCTATCGTTCGTGTTCGTGTATTTTATGTGTGGCCCCAGACAATTCTTCTTCTTCTATTGTGGCCCAGGGAAGCCACAAAGTTGAGCACTGCTGGTTCAGAAGGTTAGGAAATTCACTTCAGACCCCGCAGGGGGTGTGTGACAGGCGATTCATGGGCACAGACGCACACACATTTCCTGCGGCAGCTAGCACCTGCCGTCCCTGGTGGGGGGCCCCAAGGGAGAGAGGAGTGGCTTCATAAAGAACAGCCGGGGATCCGTCGGAGGCACCCCCACTTCTCAGCATCCACAGCACAAGCTGCCTTTGTTGGGGTGTCCTTCTCTTAAAGGCCAACTGAGCTTAAACTGTTTGCGAGGTACGATTATTCCAGCGATGATGAACAGTGGTCCTAAAGTTCCCTTGATTGAGAATAAAAAGAAGTGGCTGAAGTTGCAGCATGAAAGATATAAAATTAAAATTAAAAAAGCCTTTCCAGGTCCGAACAGTTAGTAGACTTTGCACTCCCCTGCTAAGGGAGTTCATGCAATCAATCAATCAATCCATCAATCCGTCTCTCTTTCTGGAAATCCTTTTAACATGGCCCAGAGGCCTGGTGGCCTGGAATGACTTTGGAGGGATCCGGCATGAAGGCAGCCCTACACGCCACAGCGGGGGTTGCTTTTGGCCAGTCTGTGTATTTGATTTGGTGCGCACCATGGTTCGTGAAAGCCCTGATTTCTGGCTTCTTCTGAAATATCAGTCGGTACGACAACCCGGTTGGCGACCATGTCAGCCTGCCTCCTTGGCTGGGCCACATGCTGCCATTAGCCTCAGTCCCTCCAACCAGCTTAGCCGCTGATGCCACCTCGCTGGCCTCTAGGCGTGTGAGTTGGTGACCTCAAATGACCTTGGTAAGGTGTCAGCCCTTCCAACGTGCCCCTTTCCACTTAGCCAGAATCGGAGCCGCGCCCGACTTTGCTAGACAGCGTCGGAGCGCCAACTCCACGCCGACTCGTGCCTGTTTCATTTCTCTATGAAAATGTGGCCAAACCAAGTAATGCACTTGCTCACCTCGTGGGACAATCAGAGGTACACCGGGCGTTGAAATGCAAACTTATTTCTCAAGCTGATTCCTCCAGCACAGGCTGGAGAAGGACAGATCGAGAGCCCAGCCGGCAGGGACGCTGGGGCTAGTCACACACCAGCCTGTTTGCAGGAAAACGCCCTCATCTGCTTGCAGCTGGAGCCACTCAGCCATGTGAGAGCCGTCCTCAAAATCAACGGCCTGTCATTTTGCAGCTTGAAGTTGAACAACTGCGAGGGCCCCTCAATGTATTTGTAGCAAGCTTCATGATTCCCCGGCTTAGAAAAAGGGGCAGTGGGCAGAGTGTTGCTGTTCAAATTCCCATCAAGACAGGATTTAAACCCTCTGTTCTGCTGCTGCTCCTATGTGCCATGTGAGCCCTTGAGATGAGCAGAGACCAGCATGCCCTGAACGCCCGGAGCGCGCACCCTGGGCTGCTTCCCGTGGACCCTGAACCCCCATCTCTTTTCCGACGCTGGCCAGGAAAGTGATTGGAACTTTAAAATCGTGACCATGTAGGCTGTTTTTCTGAGACCTGTCGCCCACTGTGGCCGGATGGGAACTATCGGAGAAGGTGGCATGCCCCTCCCCGCCCACCTGCGTTCATACGTCTCCACCCGCAGAATCTGATGTCTTTGGCAGAACTTGCCCTCTAATCAAGGTTTTCTTTGAAAAATGAAAATAAACTCTGAAAAGGGTGACCTGTGAAATCACAAACTCATGAGCTTGTTGGTGGTTTCGCTTCCATTTGAACAGAGACGTGGACACAGCCTCCCTCTCGACCCCCCCACCCCCAACATACACCCTGAGAAAGTGCTGGAAGGTTCCAGATCGCAGGCCCAGGGAGCTAGGTGAGATAGCAGGTTATTTCTGACAACCACTCACGTCCTGGGGGATACCTTCCAAGCCCTGTTTGGACACTGAAACCACGAGACGTGAACGTGGACCCATCCTTCATAGTTTTTCCCTGACTGCATTTGAAAGTCAAGCACAGATGATTTAAGGTGGCCCGTGGCTTCCGCTGCCTGCATTTCTGCATTGCTTGTTCCCACCAGATCATAACGTTGTGTTAGGGCTGGAAGGAGACTTAGAAGTCAAGTTCACCTCTTGGGTGAAAAAACAGAGGTCCAGTGACATCCCCTTAGTCATCTGAGCCCAAGGACTCTTGAGGACCCAGACATGTGAGAGGCTGAGTCATCCAAATGGAGGCCAGCTCCAAAAACAGCTACACTGACTCATTCACAAGTATCACATCATTGCCTCCTTTATTTCTTCTCCTTACAGTCCAAACGCCTTTCTCCGCGTTTCTGTCCCCTGCCCCGTCCATCCAGCCAGTTCCAAACGAGCTCCCGGTCTTTGGGCGCTACAGCGCGTTTTGTGCAGCTCGCCCCGCCTGCGAGGCCAGCCTTTGCACCCTCTCTGCTTGCGGCCGGCAGCGTAGAACCGGGCTCCGGCTCCCAGGCCGCGCGTTGCTATGCCTCGGCAGTGCCGCTGGGTGGCAGTGTTTCAGAGCATTCCTGGGCTGGGCGCGGGGCTCGGGCTGGGCCCGGGGTTTGTCACGTGCCGCCCCGGCTGGGCTGTGTGCGCTGTCCCCGCCCAGGAAGCCTGGCCGTGGTGCTCGGGAAATGGACTATCAGTGATTGTGGGAAGGGGGACAGAGGCCTGCGCTCTGTGTGCATACTTTCCAAGCTCGCTCCCGCCCCAGAGCTGACATCTGCCACCACTCTAACAAAGGAGTCTCAAATCCTAAGGCTGTTTGGGAGGTGTTCTTGAGTAGAATGACAGCAACCCTCTGCCCTCCTCGTTTCAATTTCTCAACCGACCAGTGGGCCCTGGTTCATCCATGAAAACAGCCACCAAAGGGGGAAAAAAAGGCAAATCCCACGGGCATTCTGCGTTTGCTGGGCAGGACTGCAATGGCCTAATCCTGCTAATGGCTTTGGTCACTGCAGGATATTAGCTATTAGCAGGGCCTGTGTAAAAGGGGGTGGGTGGGGTGGGGGGAGGGAGGGCCATCTGCTGATTACAACACATGCGAGGAATGAAAAGAACATTTAAAGAGACACCAGCCGGCGGCTTGGACCCAGATCACGCGTTTGTCGTGTGAGAGGTGTATATTCAGGGCTTGAATTTTAGCACCTGAATTATTTGCATGGCTCAAATCCTAACTGCAGCATCTCAGACTGGAGCTGTGGATCTCAGGAGCTACCCCCTCGCGTGTTCTGAAAAGAACCTCTCTGGAGACGCAGCCTGAAATGCGTTAACCTGTACATCGTGGCTTGGGTTCTGTGGACATCAGACCAAATTGTGTTTGCTTTTAATAAACAAGTAAGCTCAAGATCAAATCTATTTGATTTCCAAGTCTCCACAAGGGAAATGTCCCTCTGCATCCTGGGGGTAGGAGGTGGGGAGGTGGGGTGGGGGGTAAGGGAGAGGTGGGGGGCGGGTCCTCCCTAGGTCTTCTCTCCTTTCTGGGAGTTGCACCAGTCCTCCCCTCCCAGGCCCAGAGAAAGCGGAGTCTTTAGGAGTTTTCAGGAAGCATCAGATGCTAGAGGTGCACAGACCCAGGCTCCCAGGTGGCAGAAGCCCAGACCGAGAGGTGAGCCGATCCCTGGCTTCTCCTCCGAGGAAGCCAGAGAGAAGGTTTCAAAGAGCATTGGTGGGACAGACATTTATAAGAAATGGTGAGATAGGTTTGCAAAGCTTGGGACAAAACAAGTCCATGGTCAGCCATGGTCTTCTTGCTGTTACATCCCAGCACTCGTACATAGAAGCGTGGAAAAGGCTCAGGAAGCACTGAATGAATAAGGAATGAGTGAGTGAATGAATGAATGGACACTCAGCTCACTAAGCCGGGAAATACTCTGGAAGGCAGGCAACTGTCCTCTACACACGCACTGAATTCACTGCCTGGCTGCAGTTATTTCCCTTCTTTGTTTCTATCTGCTTAATTGCACCTTTTCTTGTTTGACTGCCGGGCTGGTCATTCAGCTCGTGGGGAACAAAGTCAAACGCTTGCTCCCGAAGCTCACACGTGCTGACTCAGCCTGCCAGCCCGCAATGGCCCAAACATTAAGCACCCAGATCAAAGCCCCCGGAACAGCTAGCCTCTTCCTTGCTTATGCAGATGCGTTCTGGGGGGGCACAGGCTGCCCTCTGTTTCAGGGTTTCTCCCCAGGCCCAGGGGCTTAGGAAACCCCGCAGCCTTCAGCTCAGAGGTGACCTGGGAGGACGTGATGGTCACCTCTCTGTTCCATTGTTTAGTTTGTTATTGTGGGGGAGGGGAGGAGGGAAAGTTTGCTGAGCTCCAGGATTGGGAAAGGGCCCCCCTGTTTAGTATGATTGGGGTGTTGTCTCGACTCCCTCCTAACCTTATTGGTATGTCAGGAGCATTTCCCTTTCAGTTGCATTTTCTTTTCTTTGTGTTCATCTCTAACGAGTCTCACTCCACACCTCCCGTCAGACATCACGGATCCTCCTTGTCTTACTCCTTGACTTTATTGCCATGTTAAGTGGAAATGGAGGCTCAGAGAGGTCAGAGACTTGCCTGAGGTCACACAGCTGGTCCATCCTGGAACTTGCACTGGAGTCAGGTGTCCTGAGCCCTCAGGCAGGCCGGCACCTCTTCCTTTGCCAAGTGGTGGAGGCCCTGTCTGACCTTGAGCTGTGTCCACCCTGGGATCACCCACCGGGCTGGGAGAGCAAGGCCATCACCATGGCCCTGTGCACCTAGGTACTGAAGGACCCACCTGGGAGGAGAGGAAGCTGGGCGGGCCCACGTGGCTCTGTGGTCAGAGGGAAGTGAGGGAGTCGCGCTCCTGCCCATGGCCCAGTGACAGACACCAGATCTGTCTCCCAGGCTAGCATCTCCGGGGGCCGATCACTCAGTCAAACACTGCGTGATGCAGGCACACAAGGCGTGCTGTGCAGGGTGTGTCATAGAAGGGCAGCGAGGGACGGGCCGAGTGAGAGCAGAATGTGGCCTGCAGGTCTGGAGGGCACAGGTGGAGTGGGCACTGCTGTGGGGCTTTGGGCTGGCAGACAGCACCACAGTGCCCGGCGGCCCGGGTAGTTCAGAATGCAGCACCGGCTGCAGATGCCACAAGCTCGCTACCTCAAAATCTGAGATCGCTGCAAGAGCGGGGTACACAGGAAGCAGCCCAAGATGCAGGGGTGCGGGTCCAGGCTGCTGTCCGGTCACAGGGAGGCGGTCCCCACCGGAAGGGCGAGAACCGGAGGTCCCACGGCTTTGCACACACTTGGCAAGGGCTTCGGACATCCCAGCTGTCAGGTGGAGGTTTGAGATAGTTCTATCCTAAAGCCCAGGGAGGTGCCTGGTGACCAGTTACCCGGATCCTAAAGGTAAGGCCTGGAGAGTCTAAGGACTTGCCCAGATCCTTGAACTCCCAAGCCAGAGCTCTTCTTACAACACCATGATTGTCCATGTGACCAGCTCACTTGACTCTGAGAAGTCCCCAGCTGACTTGGGGTGACAGCTCAGCTTTCCTGAGTGCCAGTACTTTCTGTCTGTCCTGCAGACGCTGGCTGAGTGTAAAGAAATGCTTCTTTTCTGAAGGTTTGCTCTCATTGCATATTCAATGACAAGGCCCTCCCAGCCCCTCCCTCGCTTATTGCTCCTGACTGCACGCTCCAAGGCGTGTGCAGGGCGCAAGAATTTCCTGGGTGGAGACCACCGGGGGCAGGGTTGATGGGCACCAGGCAAGGCTTCCCTGACAATGGGCAGGCAGCAGGTGGTTCATTCATTGTCTGGCAGCTGATCTACAGCTGAGATCTAGGTCTGTAAGGACTCAGGTCCTGAGGCCATTGGCCCCTTTTCAACGCTCCCCCCAGTTACTGGAGGCTGGAGACAAAATCCAATCGCCCTGCAACGTGAAAACATCCACAGCAGTCATTCCTGACTTCCTCAACACGTGCCTGCCAAGTGGAGGCCTGTGCCAGGCCTGGGCTGCAGGTCAGGAGTCCCCTGGGCAGCAAGAGTCGTGCATGGTCCTGCCCTCAGCGCACAAAGCTGGGAAAGCAGACAAGCAAGCAGATATGCCGGGCGCATACAGAAGGCAGGAGCCCGGGCACGCAAGGCCAGCTTAGATGAGGAAGGCTGAGGTGCCTTGGCTGCTCATGTCAAGGTTGTGAAGACACTGGTTCTCTGACGATCAAGAGTTGTTCTTCAACCCAACCTCCTGGGAAGCCTGCAGCCAATGACCTCGGAGCTGACAACCTTCCGCACTCATTTCTCCAGAGCTCGCTGGCTGGGCTTCTTTGATTGTCTAATATTTCAGCTCCCCTGGGGAGGTCATGAATTGTTGCACCTAGAAGCACCGATTTTGGAAACAGACAGACCCAGCTCTGCCTCTTAGTAGCTGAATGACTTTGAGCATGTTCCCCAAATCAACATCTCTGAGACTCAGCTACAAAATGGAGATAATCATGGAGCTGTTAGAAGATGAATCAGTTAGGGTTCTCCAGAAGAACAGAATCTATCTACCTATCTATCATCTATCTATCAGTCAATCATCTATTTATCTTCTATCTATCAATCATCTATCAATATACATTTATCTCCTTTATATATATTAAGAGATTTATTTTAAGGAATTGGCTTACATGGTTATGGGGACTGACAAGTCAGAAACGCAAAGGGCAGGCTAAAAACTCAGGCAGGCGTTGATACTGCAGTCTTAAGGCACAATTTCTTCTCTAGGAAACCTCAGTTTTTGCTTATTCAACTGATTGGATGAGGCTCACCCATGTTACACAGGGTAATCCCTTTACTGGAAATCAACCGATATAACAAAAAAAACCTTCACAGCAAAACCTAGAGTAGCCTTTGATTAAATAACTGGATCCTAGCCAAATGGACACATAAAACGAGCAGTCACGGGACTACAAGGAGGCGAGGTAAGTGTAACACTCAGCCCCATCCCTGGCACAGGGAGCGCTCAGTAGATTGAAGCAATTCTGATTTTCAATGCATTCAAAAATATCTGGGCTCCTGCTCCAACTGGTGATAGTCCATCGCATTCCTTGCGGATGGGGAGAGATTTATAGGACACCCAAGTGCTGCCTCGTATGGGGCTCCAGGTCCTGGTACCCTGGGCCCTTCTGAGCTGGCCTCTGACCATTTGTACCTCTGAAGGCCTGTCCCTGCTCTGGCTGAAGGTCATCTCTCTGTCACAAACATTGCTACCACAGAGAACTCTCATTAAAGAACTCTGTAGATGCTTCCAGAATTTTAATTTTCATTCAGACACTTCGGCGAGCCCAAGACGAGATCTCTCCCTATGTGTTAGAACTAACATTAAGGCTTTTATTTTTAGCCAAGACCTTGTTAGCGTTCTCATGGGACACAACTCTTCAACGCCTTAGGACAGCTCAATCTCATTTCTGCCTGTCTAATAAAATGTCTCTTACAAAAACTGTTGGCTGATGGAGCTGGTGTAAGAACTAGACAAGCAGGGGAAGCCGGGATGTCTCAGCACTCAGGTTGAGCACTGATCTTGCACCCCTGGGGGTCTGAGTATAGAATCCCGACCCTGGCCTGTGTAGACTCATATGCTGAACTGAGTATGCCCCCAGTTCGGTTCTCACTGGGGCCAGCTCCATGCAGGAGGCCCCCGGCCCAGGGCAAACCCATATGCCGAGGTTAGCTTCTCATGTGGGAGGCCCCCGGTTCAGCTCCTGCCCTAGGTGTGCTTCCCACATAGAGGGCCCCCAGCTCGTGGGGGTGTGCTTCCCACTCGGGAGGCCCCTGGCCGGGTTCCTGCCCTGCGCAGCCCCCACCCACCTGTGTGGACTGAAACTATGTCAAAAACTGATGACGTACAACTATGGAGACTGCTCTGGGCCCTCCCCCTTCTCTCTGTCCCTCTGTTTCTCTGTCTCTCTCTCTGTCATAAACAATAAAAATATATCTTAAAAAAAAGAACTAGAGAAGCAGAGGCATATGAAACCAGAAATATAATTAACTTTATTATACTTACGGATTTGCTTTCAGTAGGACTTGGAGGTAGACCCGTATCCTATAACAAATAATAATAATGATGATGCATCTGGAATGATGGGCATAATATTGGTGGCTTCAAGTCCTTTTCCTGGTATTTATTTTTCCTTTCAACATTTTGATCTAGAAACTGTAGATATTCTTTGGGAGTAGATGATGGCTGCCCCTATACTGGGTGAAATCTGAGCAAACATAAGTAAATACAAATTACAGAGATGATGAAGGCCAAGCTTTGGAGAGGTACTAAGAAGTAGTCTGAGACTCTCCAACAACTCAAGAGGAAAAACATATATAACTTGATTAAACAATGGACAAAGGGTTTGAATAGACATTTCTTCAAAGAAGACATACAGATGGTCAACAGGCACATGAAAAGATGCTCAACATCACCATCAGGGAAACGCAAATCAGATTCACAGTGAGATACACCTCAGACCCATTAGAATGACTATTATTAAAGCATAAAATAGTGAGCATGGGTGAGAATGTGGAGAAATTGAAATCCTGTATACCATTGGTGGGAATGTAAAATGGTGCAGCTATTGTGGAAAGCAGTAGGAAGGCTTCTGAAAAACACAAAAATAGAGCTGCCGTATGATCCAGCCATTCCAATTCTGGGTGTTTATGCAAAACAATTGAAATCAGGGTCTCAAAGAAATACTGGCACCCCCATGTTCATTGCAGCATTGTTCACAATAGTGAAGACATGGAGAGAAGATCAGTGTCCACAGACAGAGAATAGATAAAGAAGAAGTGGCACATATGTACAATGGAATATATTCGGCTTTAAAAAAAGAAGGAAATCCTGCCATATTTGGCAACATAGATGGACCAAGAAGACATTTGGTAAGTGAAATAAGCCAGTCGTAGGAAAATACTACATGATTCCCCTTAAAAACGGATTTAGAATAGTCAGAAATCGTCGACATGGAGCGTAGAATGGTGGTTTCCGGGGGAATAGGACGTGGAGATTTGCTGCTCAGAGGCTGTAAAGATGATTAAGTTCTAGACACACAACATTGCGCCTGCAGTGAACAATACTGTACTGTGCACTTAGGATTTTGTTAAGAGGGTAGATCTCCTGTGAAGTGTTCCTACCACAACAGTGTTTTAAAAAGTGATCAGGGGAAAGCCGGGATGGCTCAGTGGGTTAAGCGCTCGCTTTGCAGCCCCAGGGACCGAGGATTGAATCCCGGCCCCGGCCCGTGTGGACCCACATGCTGAACTGGGGAGTGCCCCCAGTTCAGTTCTCACCGGGGTGAGACCCCGGCCCAGTTCCTGCCCTGTGCAGTCCCGCGCCCACCTGTGGAATGAAACTATGTGGAAAAACCAATGATGTGCAACTATGGAGACTGTTCTGGGCCCTCCCCCTTCTCTCTGTCTCTGTATCTCTCTCTCTCTCTGTCAAAAACAATAAAAATAAATCTTAAAAAAAAAAAAGTGATCAGAGTGGGGTGGAATTGAAGGCAGAGTCAATAGGGCTGGCTGAGGAAGTGGATGCGAGGTGTGAGAAAAAGAGGTGGTGAGGAGGAATCCAAGAGTTGCGGCCCAGCTCCATGCTCTGAGCGCACACTGTGCGCCAAGTATGGTAGTAACTTCATGACCTCATTTCATCCTTGCAATGGCCCTCTGAGATTCATCCAGTGGACCCCAGAGAGGTGAAGGCATGGAGCTAGAATGTGAGGAGTCCAGACACAAACGTGGGTGTGCTGGCCTCAAACCCGAGCTCATGTCCCCTCTGCCACCGTTCACCAGATGCCGCTCTACAGGGGTGAGGCCGTGGGGCATGGGCGCTCACCACAGCTCCACAGCACACCGCCTGCGTGAGCCTGGGCACCTTACTGCACCTCTGTGGGCCTCGTCTGTAAAATGTGGCTCTTTGTACCGTACTGCATAGGATTTCTGCAAGATTCAGTGAAAGACTGAGTCTGACGCCATAGGCTGAGGCTGTCTGTTTCCAAGCGACTTTGGGGCACTTTTGCCCACTGCTTTGTATAAGAAATGTTTTTAAGTGGATGTTTTATGCATATACACGATTGCACAAAGAATTCAAAGCAGATCATACTTTGTAGTTTCACTTTGTCTTTTTCTTAAGGACCCCTAAAAGCCTTTGCCACGTCAAAACCAACTTTATGGAATTACTACTTGCACTGTGTGAGGGCAGTCAGGGTTTGGTGCTGCAGGTGATACAAAGATGTGCCTTCAAGAAGCCTGAAGCCCAATGGGACAGATAAAATGGGGCCATGACAATTGTGGTACCAGGTACCACGTGATCCATAGAGCTAAAATGCTCTGCACTGTCATCTAGAGGAAAGAAAGGTTTATAGATAGGCTTGCCAGATAGAAATACAAGCTCCTCAATTAAACTTGCATTTCAGATAGACAACACATCCTTTTTAAATATAAGTATGTCACACATATTGCTGGGACATACTTAAAAAGTTTGCATCGTTGAGCATCGCTTACCTGAAATCCAAATTCAACTGTGTGTCCTTGCTTTTTGTTTTGTTTTGTTTTGTTGTTGTTGTTTTATGGGCTCACCCTATCCACCCTGTTTATGGAAGACTCAATAGAGTAAAGAGCATTTCATATGCATTTTTAGAGATGGGCGAGCTGTGTTCAGGTGGAGGGCCGTGGCCACTGCAAACACATCCTTCTGCACACTCAGTGAGAAACTCCACAGGCTTACAAGGGGACAGAAAGCTGTATGCCTCCTGCCTGTCACCATGGTCTGTAAGACACTGGGAGGGGTCAGAGCAGCAGTCCCCATGGGCTGGGTCATGCTGAGGGAGCCGAGGATGCCAGCACCAGCCACTCGTGTCCTCGCTCCGGGATCCAGGTGAGGAGCAGGAGGGAGCGACTGCTATGTAGGGCATTGCCAGTTGCCATGGCAAACAGAGAGACTGCTGCAAAGCAAGGCCTCAGCTTTTCAAAGGTACACTCAGCCCAGTTTCTCACAAGGGCCCGAGTTCATCAAGACAAGCAAACACCATCCTATCAAACACCTGGGAGGAGTACAGAGAAAGCCCAAAGCTCTCTGATCAGCCCTAAGGATCACCTGTCAGCACCTTCCAGTTTTTAGTTGTTCCAACAACCTGGCTTCAAATCCTAGGGCCATGGGCTCCCCAGTGTCAGGACCCCCCCACTGCCAGGGTCCCCAAATTCCAGGAACCCCCTAATGCCAAGAGATCCCAATGCCAAGAGATTCCAATGCCAGGGCCCCAAAATTCCAGGAACCCCCAATGCCAAGAGATTCCAATGCCAGGACCCCCAATGCCAGGGTCCCCAAATTCCAGGAACCTCCCAAAGCCAAGAGGCCCCAGTGCTGGAACCCCCAATGTCAGGGCCCCCAAATGCCAGGACCCCCCCCCAATGCCAGGGCCCCTAAATTTCAAGAGCCCCCAATGCCAGAAGGCCCCAGTGCTATGCCCCCGGGCTTCTGGAGAAGCAGCCCATCTTGTGCAGGGCACATTCTTACATGCTGGGCAGGTGGTTCTACTCCTTCCGTGCCTGTTTTTTGGCAAACATGATTCCTGATGGCAGCCTAGGGGTGACAAAGGAAACGTGTAGTAGCTCTCGCCTCGCAGGCAGGGAGTGGGCAGCATCCTGCTCAGGGGCCAGAGGGGCCAGGTCGGGGTGCTTCTGCTAAGCAGCCAAGGGAAATGGGAGACTCTGTGCTCTTGTCAGGGGTCTTCAGCCTGGTGTGAGGGGCTGGTCCCAGCTCTTTGCTCAGCTGTGCAGGGGACCACCGTGGTGATGCTCCTCTACCTCCAGGGCACCAGGGAGCCCACCCCATGCTGACTCAGAGAGTCTCTGTGTGGCACCCCGAAGCAGCCTGCCTTTCAAACTCAACACAGAGAGGCCACGAGAAACACCCCCCAGGGCCGCGCAGACCCAGAAGCGGTTCGCGAGGCAGTGTCTGGAAGAGGCATGACTAATGTTGTTATTGCTGAAAGTGCTCTGGCCGCCTGCCAGCCCCGCTGTCACCACCGCGGAGGTGCTGCAGTCAGGTGTGGGCCAGAGACAAAGGGACCTTCTGTGTGCCTTGGGGACAGGGACACTGAGGGAGCCAGACAATCATGTCCGTGAGCTGGGGGAGTGGGGCCGGGAGATGAAAGAGGATGAAAGGGAAAGCCTGGCAGTGTCCCCAGCCTGCCAAGAATTATTCACACCTAAAAAGAGAAGAAGCAGAACCCAAACCCACAGGGAACAAAAGGCCCAGCCTGGGGACAGCCCTGCCTGTCTGCGCTCTGAGCCGATGCCCCAAACAGCAGCCCTTTACAGAGAGCGCTCACCCTGTCCTGGGCCCTGAATGACCCACGGCATTTACATCCTCTTAGTTCATTTCACTGTCACAGCAACCCCTCCGACTGGGATTTCTTATCTCCAGGCTACAGTGAATGAAACTGAGGCTCAGAGGTGGTAGTGGCCGGTCCAAGGTCACACAGCTGACCTAGGGAGCGGTCATGATCCAGGGCATTGCCAGTTGCCATGGCAAACGGAGAGATGGCTAGAAAGCAAAGCACCAACTTTTAAAAGGAACACTCAGGAGATAGCCTGGGATGGTGGACTAGGTAAACACTGTGCCTACTGCCTCCCAGGATCCCATCAAAATGACAAATAAATTACAGCACAATCAACCTCAAAACTCATCTGAAGACTAGCTGAACAGAAACCCTTTGACTAAGGATATAAAGAAGAGGCCACATCAAGATTGGCAGGAGGGGTGGAGAGACGAAACGGGCTGACCCCAAACCCACAGGTAGTGGCTGAACACTGGGAGGGGCACCTCCGTGTCTGAGGTCCTGCCCAGAAGGGAGAGGTCATAGCCCCACACCAGGCTTCCCTGCCAGGGGTCCTGTGTCAGGAAGAAGAGCTCCCACAACACCTGGCAGTGAAAACCAGCGAGATCCCCGGAGGTCACCTGCTGGCTGCTGCTGGCACGGTGTGGAAGGACAGCCTGCTGGCAGGGACGCTGCAAGTAGAATTGTTTTCAAGCTGGGAAACTAACAGGTTGTTCCTGAGACAAGTGACATTGGCCAAATCACACAGAGCCAGATCTGTGCCCACCACCACTGAGGTGCTGAGCTTTCAGGCTTTACAGGAGGCCTAGACACTGAGGAGCTAGCCTACGTCTGGAGGAAGAGCGTTAAGGATCACAGGACAATGGGATCTGAGGACATTAAGTAGAATCTCCCCCAATCCAGGGAGCAGCTGGCTGCGAGGAAACCAATACCACAAAGACAGACAGGTGACAGATTAGATTGATGATAGATAGATGATAGATATGAGATGTGATCAAGAGATACGGTGAATGTTTAAATTTAAAAAATGATTACAGAAAAAGACACATTGCCATTAATCCCCTTCAAAATACTCCCCCTTGCTTCATAGAATGTCTTTTATAATAATAAAAATTTTTATGTCAACAGTCACCATCTATTTTGATCACACCTGAATCGATTCAGGTCACACATGGTTTCTGATATGGCAATGTCTGTCAAGGAAAAGCATGACGGTGTGTCCTCGCCCACTGCATTCACCGCATCGGGCACTGTGTGACTCCTGGCTCTTCCCCAAAGTCAAAGTGACCATGAAAGGTGAATATTTTGAACCGATTCAGGACATCGAGGCAGCCCGCTTCAGGAAGTGGCAAGAACAGTGGGGTAAGTGGGTTCGAAGCGAAGGGGATATTTTGAGGGAGATTAATGGCAGTGTGTCTTTTGCTGTAATCAATTTTTTTAATTTAGGGAAGCCGGGATGGCTCAGTGGGTTGAGTGCTCACTTTAAAGCCCTGCGGGCTGAGGATCAAGTCCCGGCCCCGGCCCATGTGGACCCATATGCTGAACTGGGGAGTGACCCCAGTTCGGTTCTCACTGGGGTGAGACCCCGGCCCAGTTCCTGCCCCGCGCCCACCTGTGGAATAAAACTATGTGGAAAAACCAATGATGTGCAGCTATGGAGACTGTTCTGGGCCCTCCCCCTTCTCTCTGTCTCTGTATCTCTTTCTCTCTCTGTCAAAAACAATAAAATAAATCTTTAAAAAAATTCTTTTTTTTAATTTAGATATTCACCATATCTTCTGATCATACCTCATATATAAATATATAGATAGACAGAGAGATAGAGAGATGATAGATTAGATAGACAGATGATAGATTAGATAGATGATAGATAGGTAGGTAGGTAGGTAGATAGATGAGATAGATAGATAGATAGATAGATAGATAGATAGATAGATAGATAGATAGATAGATAGATAGATAGATGATAGATGAGAATAGGTAGATGATTGATAGACAGTCAAGCGGGGGTGCACAGACTAAGATTCCTGGGGTCACTTGGAATAACCCAGTTTCTAAAACAAAAGTCTCAGCACAGACAGCCATCATTTTATTTTTCTGCTTTGTCTCATTATCGGGTTTTGCAAAGCTATAAAAACGAAGTGCTGTTTATTTTGTCATATAATAGTTCCCCTGACTGAACACACTTAATGATATCAACTTGGCATCAAACCAGGAAATTCCACGTGTGCAGGTGGTCAGAAGTCCCGGCTGGACGCTGCACGAGGACAGGTCTGACCTCTGCCATGGTAACCGCAGTGGCACCTCTTTTTGAGGAAGCCAGTACATCTAAATATATTTTAAGCACAATGGTGGAAAACAACACACTTTCCTGCCCCTCCCAGCCCTACAACACTCCTCCCTGATAAGATAAGCCATCTATTGAAACTCAAACCTTTTTGTACTAATGCCTCAAAATAATGACCAACACATCACCAAGATGCCTTTGCTGGGAAGAGTGACTTGAATTCTGAAGGGGATGACTTTGATGAAGCCCCAGGGTCTCCATGAGATGGAGTCCCATGCAGGGGACTCTAGGGACAGTCTCAGTGCCTATGGCTTCCAATATAGGGAAGCCCATGAGAAACAAGTTAGTACTGTCATTTGGATAGCAATTTGCCCAGCAAAACTGGCCTTCCCGTGTGACAATCACCCCTTTCTTCAAGGACAGCTACAGGGTCAAAACAACTCATTGGTCCTTTAAATGCATTCATGGGTTGTCTTCTTTGATAAGTGGAAAAACTACCCCCACCTAAGGCTCTTCTGTCTTCCTTCTACCGTTCCTCCTCACTCCCACCGTTGCATTAATTTCTCTGCCTCTGTTTTCTCATTCACATCTCACTCCCTTTCTCTCTTTTCCTGAGAATCATTCCTACTTGAAAAGACACAGGGGGAAGCCGGGATGGCTCAGTGGGTTAAGTGCTCGCTTTGCGGCCCCAGGGTCTGAGGATCGAGTCTTAGTCCAGGCCCCGACCCGTGCAGACCCACATGCTGAACTGGGGTGTGCTCCCCATGCGGGAGGATCCCAGTTCAGTTCTTGCCCCCTGGGTCAGCCCCTGGCTCGAGGGGCCGTGCCTCCCACGCAGAAGGTCCCCAGCCTAGTTCGGCCCTTGCCCACTTGTGTGGAAATACTCATGTTGAGAACTGATGACATACAACTATGGAGACTGCTCTGGGCCCTCCCCCTTATCTCTGATTCTCTGTCTCTCTCAAAAACAATAAAATAAGTCTTTTAAAAAAAGAAAAGAAAAGACACAGGACTTTGAATCAAGTGCCAGCCCCAGTGTTGGTAAAATTCTGTTCCCTGATGTGACACTGGTGACCCGCGGATGTTCTCCAGCCCTAATCCCGCGTCAGTGAGCTGCCTCCCCTGCCATCTGTCTGCTGGGTAATGACCTCAGCCTGGAATGGCTGACACGACGTGCCGAAGAAAGGGCAGCCCTGGGTCAGGCTGAGGTGCCTCCCACTGACTTTGGTGTGTGCACAGAGCGATAATGCCACCAGGTCACTCATGAGCAGGAAGGACAGACAAGATGCATCACATTTCCAAAACCAAAGTCACTTTGAATCGAAAAAGAGAATTCGTTTCTGCAAAACTACGGACGATGAGGCCTCTAGAGCAATCTTGGAGGGTTTCTGATCAACTTGGCTAGCGTGAGGACTTAACATCTGGGCTCTAGAACTGTCACACAAGCAGAAGACAACCAAGGACACCAGTGACCAGTGGGCGGGGCTTGGCCCTGTCTGGCTTGGGCTGCCAAAGCACTTTTAATATAAACGATACCAAACTGAAAATGAGTCACAATGCCTAGCTTTCAGAGGCCTCTATTGCTCCGAAAAGGTGGTGCAGAAGGCTCCGGAAGGGAAGAGAGCTTGTCCTCACTGTGGCCCTACCTCGTGCATCATCCACACTGCAACGCCCAGTCCCAGGTCCTGCCCGTCAGCCCACGCCCACCTGAGCTGCGACTATTACTGAACGGGTCGCTGGCCTGTTATTCGTCATTTCCAGGACCTGGAACAGCAAGTCCATTCTCAAAAGCCTTAAATTTTTCCTCCTTAAATGTTAGGATTTGGTGCATGAGAGAGGACCCTGGAAGCTCTGTCCCCAGCACCCAGGACAGTGACGGGCACTCAGGAGGCATTTGATACTTATCTATCAATGAGATAGGATGGTGCACCGAACTCATTGATTCAACAAATATTCACGGACACCCAATGGGATGTCAGTGGGCGGCTCCGGGGCCAAACAAGCAGGCAGACATGGTGAGAGAACCGCAGTCTCCAGCCTTGCGCTGCTTGGCATAGGGAGAGGGAACAGAACAGACCAGAAGCAGCAAGAACACCATTAAGTGGTGGAGCAGAGGCCCTGCCTCGCCCAGGGGGTTCTGAGAAGGGTAGGAGAAGCCAGTGTAGCTGCTGCTGTTTTTGTGCTGGGCCTCTGGCTGGGCCTGGACCGGTGCTCTGGATGTGGCAAAGCAGAGCCAGGAAGCTAGAGGAGGGTGTCAGGAGGTAGCCAGCCCCCAGAACCACCTGAGGATGCTGAAGCCCCAATGGCCAGTAATGGCTCCCAAGTGAAGAACTTGAAAACGCTCCAAGTCTGATGTGGGCTTGGAGATGACCCCGGCTGCTGTCACACGGGCGGATCAACCTTCCTCTAAACTGTGAGAACGCGACCCTGTGATTACCCGCTTCAGGCCACGCGTGGGAGAGACAAGGAGGCTGCCCGGGGCCGACTGCATCAGAATCTCCTGAGGATCCTTCCCCAGGACCCTTTTCACCGGCCGCTCCACCGGAATCTGATTCAAAGGATCTGGGATGGGATTCAGAAGGCGGCCTGCTTTTAAAGCCCCTGTGTGATTCTGTCAATCAGCTCTGCTCAGGAGCTGCTCTCTTAGGTATGTTTCAAAGACATCCCCTCTCTGAGGTTAAGGGCAGACATGGAATAACCAAGCAGGTAGGTACGACTCATGCCTGCACATCCTAGTAGCAGGCAATCTGGAGAAGTCACAGGGTAAGCCATCAACCTCACTCACCCCACATCCCTGACCTCCTGAACTAGTCAAAAATGGTCAAGATTTGGCCAAAAATGGATAAATTTGTCTGTATGGCACAGCCTCTGCCCAATGAATGAAAATGAGAGGTTTTCTTTTTATTTAAAATATTAGGACAATGACTCTGTGAGTGAACTGAAGCTAGACTCAATTAATGGACTAACTGCTCTTGTTTAGCTACATCAGTCTGTCTCCAGTTCCAGAAAAATGTCCTTTCATTACTAGGATGTCCCCAGCATCCACATTAGGAACAGGTCACACACACCACTTGGAGCTCAAAGGCACGTTCAGCAGCATTAAGAGGGTTGAGAGGATGGTTTGGGACCAGTCTGTACCATGTTCCCGGTCCCTCCAGTTTTTAATAAGTGATGCTCACTTACTAAGTTTCAAAGTGTTTTTCTCCCCTCAGACCCACCTAGTGAACACCTGGTTCCGTTTTCTTTTACGTAACTGATGTATACTCTGCCTTCTTTTTTCTCTTTCACAAGGTGTTACGTTTCTATTATTGCCAATGGGGCCTACATGCTCAAATTGAAGGTTGAACTACACCTGCAAATTCCTTCTTGGCCATTACACATATATGCACACCACACATGCACACATGCATGCACACACTCCTCATTTTACCATTGTGTTCTTGACCCTTGCTTACTTAATCCAGGACACCAGTGTCCAATTTATGTGTGATATTTCTAAAATCTGACTGACGTTCCCCTGAGGTCATCGCAGTATGTGACATTAACTAGTTTCTCCCGTTTGGAAGCAATGCCAGTTTCCCAGGTCTTAATGGCTCGGGCAGCACACTTATTTTCCATAGACCTACCTGTGTAATCTACTGTATTTTTTGGTCCATAAGACGCACTTTTTACCCCAAAAAAAGTGTAGGGAAAAGTGTGTGTGTCTTATGGAGCGAATACTGCAAAGAAGAGTGCACGTTGGGGACCTTAATGATGCCATGGGGAAGCCTGCAGCCAGATCAGAAAGCAGGGACTGCACGGAAGGAGAGCGGGTCCAGGCAGGTCAGGTGCGTCTTATGGAGTGAAAAATACTGTGGTTAATTCCTCATTCTGGATTAGTCCTGAATCTCTGGGAGCGATTCATCATCCCCTGCTTAGAGCCAGCTACCACGCCACCGTGCCTAATTCTCCTCTGAAATGTGCTTCTCTGCTGTGCTCACAAATAACCCGCCCAGTAGTTATTATCACAAAGTTATAGGGACACGGAACAGAGCGGGCAGTACCAGCACGCACACCAAAGCGCTCCGCCGTAAATATCCCACCTCCTTATTGCCATGATGTCGTCGCAATTCCAGCATCTGCTTCGGTGTCAGCTCAGGAGTCAAGATTTACTTCCACAAGCACTGAGATGCGCAAGAGGTTAGGCGCAACCAGCAGGCTAATTGTGTCTGCAGCCGTGTGACAGGAACCACATCCTACAGGCAAAGAAACACCCAACTCATCGTGAAACCGACCCGCTCTTCATTCTAATCCCCAGCTCCCTGGTAGCTGGGCCTTACACGGTCCAGAACATTCTTTTTTGTTCGGGTTCTTCTTTGTGGCATCAAATAGATACCTTCCCCTCCAAAGCTTTCTACTTTAGATGATTCTGATGAGTGGGTAGAGACCTCAGAAGCCCTTTCCGGAGGCAGCTCAGTGGCTTTATTCACTCCATGAGCTAGTGGTGGGCAGGCACCGTGTGAGGGTACGGAGGTAAAAACAGACATAGTCCCTGGTCTCGTGAAGGCCTGTGCGAGTGAGGGAGCTCCATGCTATCATTACAAGCTGGGCTGACGGCTGGCACCACTGAGAGCAGGTGACAAGACAGCTGGCCCAGGCTGAGGGTCTGGGGAGGTGTGGCCGAGGAAGGGCCATGCCTGAGGTGAGACGTGAGGAGCAAGGTCAGGAAGGCCACCAGAGTGGCACGTGCCAGGAGCTGATGAGGAAGGGACGTGGCCCTGTGATGTGCTGAGCCAAGGATACCGATGTGGCCCGAGCAGGAAGAGCCAGGAGAGGTGCCGACAGCGACCTGGCGTGATGGAGCCTTGGAAACCCCCTTCAAGAACCGGGTCTCGAAGGCACCTAGAGACCATCACAGGTTTGAAGACAAGGTAACACAATCAGATGGACACACAGGAAAGACGTTTAGTTGGCCATGTGGAGAATAAAGTGGAGAAGAGTGAGAGCAGAGGATGGGGGTGGGGTGGGGGGACTTGGGAGGAAGCCAGCATGGCCATGAGGCACAACCACCCCATGCTTCCTCTGCCCTCCTGGGTCCCTCCTCCTCTCCTCTCAGAAGCTGACAACGTAAACTCACATTTTTTCACTAAGTTAATCTCGAACTGACATCCAGGGCTGAAAATGCAACGTGAGCACGAATATGGACGGCTTGGCAGTGCCAGCCAGCTTCTCGTGTTCAGTTCTCCACCCCGAGCCGTTCTTTGATGATCTGCTCCAGGTTGTTATTCAAGCAAATGAAATCATATGTTAAAGCTGCGCACATGGTACGTGACCCGTGGCGGCTGGAGGCTTGAAGATTGGTGGGCCCTGCCTGAGAGCCTGGCCATGTACCCCGTCCCTGGTCACGCAGGTGCTGACGCAGCTCCTGGTCCTCCCACAGGGGATTTCTGCTGAATCAGACAAACTATGCAAACAACCCACTCAAGCAGCCCCTACCAGTCCTGTCTGGGTGGTCACCATGACACATCCAGTCCTTCGGGATGGATCTCTGAGACGTGAGTCTGGTGGGGAAGAGAAATGGGGTGTTCCCTCGGAAAAGGGCTCAGGATAGAGCCCCCCACACCTGCGTGTGGGTGGGGGCTGGGTCTGGTGGGGCCTTGCTGTGGCCGCCTGTCAGAATCCATGTGGCTTGTGTGACAGTGAATGGTCTGGACTGCTGTGTGAGGTGTGAGTGCTCCTAAGGGCTGAGCTTGTAAGGGACATTTGTCACCCCTTGGCAGAGTCTGTCCCTGGGGTACCGGGCCTAAAGGTTTTATCTCCACTCCTCAGGGCACCCAGAGAACCACCTGATTGTCCCCCTGGGAGGATCACTCACCGCCCAAGGATGCTGGCTTCCTGCCCCTGCTCTGGGAAGATGCTGCCGGTGTGCGCCTGTGTTCCCCTGACCCCCAAAGCACCGGGTATAAAAGTTCCCAGCAGCCACTTGCTGGCTTGGTTTCTTGGGGGGATGAGCGTAGAAAGCTCCAGCAGCAATGACCAGGTCCAGTTACCCAGCAAGCCCGGCTTCTGCCTTCTGTGTGCCCGGAGGCCGTGCCCGGGTCTGCTGCCGGCCTCCCTTGGCTGGAAACTAGAAGAGGCGGAAAACAGAAGCTCCCATCAGGCTTTGCTTAGCCTCAGGCAGCCGGCCACCCGGCAGGACAAGGCTGAGAGAGGCCGTCTGCAAAACTTCCAGAGTATTTGGATAAAGGTGGCAGTGGGCTTTTGAAACAAAAATGGACAGGGAGCAGTGAGAGGCTGAAAGGAGAGAAAAAGTCAAAATTCTTACCATGGCCCAGGCCCTCTGCGATCCAGCCTTTCTTTCTATAACACCTCGTTTCATGCCACGTAGTCCCCACTCTGCCTCACACCAGTCTTTATTCAGCTGCTCAAAAGTGTACAGACTCGCAGCCTCAGGGCCTTTGCACACGCTGCCCCCCCCCCACTACCTGGAATGCTGCATTCCCACCTTCTCCCCCTCTGCCCTCTCCCAGTCCTGCCATCCACAGCCTACAGCCACCCCTTCTCTTCCCTTGGGTCCTGGGGGAAAGCTCCCCCCTCTCCTCCCCCCCTCCCCTTCCCCTCAGTTGCCCCATCTCAAACCTTGTTTTGACTCCATCACAGCCCCTGACACAATATGCAGGCATGCCGGTTATTGTTTTACTTACCTACTCATGTTTGTCTCCATCTCCCACAACGAGACTGCGATGTCCTTCAGAACAAGCACTGGGTCTAACTGGTCTCCTATGGCTTACCCGGCACCTGGAACAGTGCCCGGACATAGTAGATGCTCACTAAATACTTACTGAATAAATGAATAGCTGCGTTAAATTTTCCTTCTGATTCTCGGTTCCCTCGACAGATTGGCTAAGAGGTGTTCTCAGGGTTTGATTGTTCAATCTGTACAGTTTAAGCCCTTTCATTCCTCTTCCTCCCCTTCCTCCTTTTTTTTTTTGCTCAGCCTTTTTGGTCATGTTGATGTCATTAACAACCCTTATCACACAGTGGGCAGGGGTTATTAGCTTCTCATTAGCTGAACCCACAGGAGACTTGTCCAGCCCAGAGTTCTCATTACTGGCTAACCCATCATTTGGGGATTATTTATTACTTCAGTTCTCCGTGGCTCTCCGTCCACTTGGTACGGAGAGTTGTAGCATTCAGAAAAGGCCAGCTGCCGTAACAAGTGACCCTCAGATCTCAGAAGCTTAAATGAATGTGGTAAAAACATATTTTTCACTCACGGGAAGCCCGAATAGAACATTCGAGATCACACTGCTCTCCTCCAAGGAGTGACTCCAGGGTCCTTCTACCGTGTGACACTTCCATCGTCAATGCCCGGCCTCCCGGGTCACCGCAGGTGGGCGGGAGAGCCCAGGAAGACCTCTGGGCACCTCCCACCCCTGTCCAGGGGTCACACACCACTTGGACTCAGTGCCAGCCAGCCGGTCACATGTCCCCACAGCAACACGGGGACTGGGCAGGGGCACAGAAGATGGGACCACTGGTGGGCGGCCTCGTCCAGCAAAGTGCTGGCAAGGGGAGCAGGAGTGTCCCTGCCACAGTGAAGAACGTCCCCCTGACTTTCTGACACCCCCCCACACACTTCTGATACGCTCTGGAAGGACCAAGTACACTCCCAACTATCAGCCACATACCTAGCACGGGTCCTGGAGGTGTGTGACACACGTGTCCCCTTTCAGGACCTTGTAAGACTTCTCAGGTACTTTCTGCTTCCCCTGCCAGCTGCCTCGCTTTTCCTGGCCTGTCTCTGTAAGGCTCTGACAGGGCAGGGTGCCCTGATGTGGCCCCAAGGGGGGCCTGCACCCCTCACTCAGTTTCCCGCTGGGCCTGTGGCCCCAGGAGAGCTCTGTCTGGTGAGCGAGCCTTTTCTGTCTTTCTTCTCATCAGATTTCCCCCTTTTCCACTTGACTTATACTTGGGTGCTGAGAAGGGTGCAGCTCCCCTGGGATCACTCTCACGGAGTCGTAAAGGGCTGAAAACACCTCCCAGGAGGAGATGTGGGCCTTTAAAGGCAGGTCTGTGCAGACAGCGCTGTCAGCAGCGTGCGGACCCAAGGCCAGGCCTCCCGTGGTGACCCGGGCTCCTCCATTACGATGAGGAGGTCCCCTGGCACCCCTCAAATCACGCCAAGCCATTGCCCTCTGTTCAAAAATATAACTGTGTCCCTATTTGGGTGTGGCGAGGTCAGCAGATCGGGAGAGAAAAGAAACTGTAAAGACAGCCTGTGACTAACGTGGAAGGGGCCCCACGGGGAAGCCGCGGGTTCAGGCAGGAGGCAGGAAGCAGGCGGGAACCGTGGCTTCTCCACAGGAAGGAACAGACAAGGCGGGGTCAATGGGCTGAGGCCTGGCTCCTTTGGAGGTGACTTCAGCAGGCTCTGGGGTGCAGGGGCTGTCCCCATGGGGTGATGAGGGAGGGGAGAGTGGCCTGAGTGTAAAGATGTGGGCTGTGGATGCCCTTGAAGTACTCTCAAGGGCAAGCTGTTGACTATCTTGTTTCCTCAGCTGTTTAAAGAGCTCTTCTGCAAACTTGCATTACAGCGATTTTGAAGCATGCACAAAAGAAGAGAAAATAAAACATCCCAACTCCAATACTTAACTCGTGGCTGGGCCTGTTTTAACGATGCCCGGCTCATGGCTCCCCTCTCCACACGCTATTTCACAGCAAATCCTTAACAACAGGGCATCTTTCTTAACAAATCAGATCAAGTCAGTTCCTGGCTCAAAAACCTCCCAGTTTTATCTGCAAAGAGGCCATACGCCTCCCTGCGGCTCCCAGAGCCCTGCTCACAGCACCTCTTTGCTCTGCTCTGGCCATTCTGCTGAGACTCCCTGTAATCGTCCCTACCTCAGTGCCTTTGCACTTGCTGTTCAGCCACCTACACTGCTTACTGCCCTATATTTCTGTGGCTGGCTCGCCTGGACGTTCATGTCTCCATGCAGACCCCACCCCCAAAGCCTTCCCCAGCAAGTCCATCTCTGATGGACCCCCCCCCATCTTTAACTAGCCACCTTTCCGCAGACTCACCTATCTTTAGAAATGACCTCCTTTCTTCTGTCTGCCTGTAGGGATCTTTTTGTAAAACAGACATACAGAACTCCCGAATATGAGTGCATATGCATTGCTCTGCTCAAAGGCACACGGAGGCGGGAAGCTCCCTGCTGATTAAACGTGTGTGAATCACATCCTTTTACAAAGCAAGCCGAACTCCTCCACCTGTTGTGAGTCCACAGACCTGGCCGGCATGAGGTAGGCCATGCCGCCCCAGGCCCGGGGCCTCCTCTTCCTCCCCACGCTTCCTCCGTGTTTCCAGGAGGCTTGGCTGGGTGGCAGCGTGCCCTCAGTTTCCCCACACGCCCCTGGCTCAGACGAACACACAGCATATTGATTCAGGCTCACGAGCAGGAATGTGTGGGGCTGAGGGGGCCTCAGGCACACACAGCCTTTGAAGATAGAGAGCATGAGGCCACCAGGCGAGCAGACAGAAAGCCCCAGAAAAAAACAACAGCCAGCCGGACCCAGGCCTCCCACCTCAGGCTCTATGTGGGCCAGACAGGCTGGCGGAATTTGGGGGCCAGGGTTTCTTTTAAAAAGCCACTTTGAGTGCAGGGGCTGGCACGGTTCCAAAGATTTCATCTCTAAGCAGCATTCTTCCGAGTGCCAGCAGAAAACCCTTCACACAGCTAGCTCGTTTCAACCACACACGGCTCTGAGAGGTCGGGCCCGTATCATTTTACACTCCGTTGTGGACACTCTGTCATAGAGAGATCTGAAACCTGCTGAGGTCACACCACCCATAAGAGAGGGAGCTGGAATGTACCCAAAGCCCCTTGAGATCCAAGCTCCCAACCACTGGAAGCGTGGAGCCAGCACAGAGAGAGAAAAAGCACAGACCCGTGTTGCCTGGGCTCCAATTCCAGGGCCGCTGCTTTTTGGCTGTGTGACCTCAGCTGGTTGCTAAGTCTCTCTGAGCACCAGTTGCTAATGAGTGCAAAAAGGAAATAAGGACTGGACCTATTGCGCGGGGCTAGACATGAATTAAATCAGTTAATATACGTGAGTGCTTAACCGGTGCCTTGCAGGGTAAGAGCTGGTAGGTACCCTACAGTCTGGCTGCCCCATTCTTGCATGATCCTGTTTTTCTGGTTCCTCCATCCACCTGTTTGTGGAAGACAACTAACCCCCCTGTGAACCCTGCCAGCTATTTCAGGAAGGAGGACTTCCTGGAGGAGGTCCTGTAAGATGCTGTTGCCTAGCAGCCATCTCTGACTCTGCAGCTGGACACTGTTGAGTACTGTCCACTTCCAAGGCCACCGCCCACAAAGAGGCAAAGGCCTTGCCTCCAGGGCCCGCTGGGCACTGTGGTCTCCCCAGACAACACAGTGCCCCACCGACCCTTCCAGATGGGCAACTGGACAAGGCTGAGCCGCCCTGTTATCTGGGCCCACATTGTGACAGAGCCACATGGGGCCAACCAGGCGGCTCTACAGGGCCTCCCATGAGCTCATGGCCGCTGAGCCGAGGGGCAGATCCGAAGAATTAAGTCTCCTCTCCAAATGCTTGAAGCGCTGTCATTATCCCTCCGTCACATCTTCCCACCCCCCACCCCCCAGTCCCTGTCCCCTCCCCATCTCCCATGAGTTCCCACAGGGGTTCTGAAGAGGCCCCTGTGATGGATGGCCTGGGGGTAGGGGTGGGGGTGGGGGGCAGCGTGTGTGGGAATTGCCTGGAACCTTTTCTTCCCCCATCCTGCTCTTGAAAGGGGGTCATAATCCCCCAAATGTCAGGGACACTCACTTCCATAAGATAACCAACCAGAGACCAAGTGAGGGATACAGAGGGCCTGTAGGCTGAGATGCTGTGTGGAAAGAACAGGGGGAGAAGCGGAATTGGGGGGCAGTCAGGCACGAGGGAGACCGAACCAGAAGCCACTCAGCAAGGTTTGGGGCACAGCCTGCCTCTGATGTTGGCCTGGGCCATTCTCTGTAGAAGGAGCTATGGCAGCTTTGAAGCTGAGGGTGTCCCGAAGGAGCTGCAGCCGGACCATCAGCCAGCCCTGCCCTCGCTCGTATGGGGGTGGGGGGGATGGGGGCAGCCCTCTCTGGAAGGGGATCTGGGCCTGCATCTCTGTACCTGTGACGGACCCTGCACACAGCTCCTGGCTGGGCCATGGCACAGTCCATCCCAACCCTGCAAGTGGCCTGGTCTGAGCCCAGCCAGGGCCCTCCCCCCTGACCTGGTCTGTAGGGTCCCAGAGTCCTGAACCCTGAACTTGACCTGGGGAAGAGGGCGTGGTGGATGCTGGGCAAGAGAAGTTGTAGCTCAGGGAAGTCTTCAGCCAATGAACAGAGCCTTATAGCCCTGGTGGTTGCTTGGAATTTAGAATATCTTTTCTCAGGGAAGTCCTATTATAAATGCAACGAGAGGTCCCCAGCCTTTTTTTTTTTTTTTTTTTTTAATGCAAAACTGTAATAAATTCATAATGATGTTGAAATAACACAGAGGGTCATCCTAAGGCCCGAGGATGACCCACTGCCCTGAGCTGCCCAGTGAATCCAGCAGCAGCAGTGGGGGATGAGTAGTGGGGGGGGGGGGCAGCACCAGGGGCTTCCAGTGAAGAGATGTGACCTGGGGGTGCTGCGGCAGGGAGATGCCTGCCGCAAAGGGGCGCTGCACTGTGCAGGGAGGTCGTACCACTTCCTCATTGGCCGAGTTTCTCGCCTCTATCGGGCGTCTCATCCCCGGGGCCGCGCAGGGAGCACTCGGGGCACGTCCCGAGACCGGCCACTAGGTGGCGCGTCCGCCCTTCCCTTTTCGGTGCACGCGAGCAGGAGCTGGGGGTGACACCAGGCTTGTCACTGCCCTGTAATGAGAAGGCTGCTCCCCAAGTGCCCTGCTCTGGAAAAACTCCAGAGCCTATTGAAGGGAACGGCTTACTTCCCCTCTCACGTGAAGACTCATCCTTCCGTGCAGCATCCACGAAGCACATTTAATGTGACCAGAGTGGGCAAGCATTTAAGGTGACCAGAGCTGTTGCCATTTAAAACTGTCCACCCGTGCACGCTGGTCTACCTCATGTGCAGATTGGTCCTGGGATGGGTCTGAAGTCGCCTGCATCCCGCGGAGTCCCGCCCGTCCCCACACAGGCGGAGGGTTGGGGGTCTTGCACAGGGATGGGGTCAGGGTTCTCCAGACATTTCAGATGACCTGGCTGCGTGCTGATTTTTTTTATTGGCCCCCCATGAACACTCACGTTTGTCAGGACGTTCCTTACAATATAGGGGGAGGGTGGTGAGAAATACGGTCACCGCTGGTCATTTTTACACTGTCTGTTCGATCTGTAGGGAAGATTCTGCAAGGTGCTGTTGTCTGGACCTAAGTCCATCCACCCTGAAAAAGTGCATGCCTCGGGATGAGGTGTGGATGGAAGCCCTAAGTGACACCCACAGTTCTGAATTCTGAAGGGCTAGAGGCACGGGAGATGCAGGGTGCTATGAAGGCCTCGGGAGAAATGCCCGCCTTACCTTGGTGCCAAAAATAGCGACTGCAAAGCCATCGATCTACTTCGGTGTTAAACACTCATCCGGCTCCCCTTCTTTGTCAAGCCTGCAGATAAGCCTGCAGAGTCTACTTCCGTTTTCCTCCCCTCATGCCTGGCTCTGTCTTACGTCACCATCCACATTTTTCCCTTTTCTCTGGCTCCTGTTTTTCGCGTGTGTTAAACTTACCTTTGTGTCGCCTTTGGAAATTGCCTTAATTCCGTTGTGGAACTGAGCTACGTGCAAGAATATAAAAGGAAACAAACCCAAAATCAGATACACCCCGTCCGTGGTACAGCATCCAAAGGGCTCGTGAGCATTTGCTACCTGTAATGATTGGCAGGCTGCCTCACAGTGACACTTTCCAGTGCTATCAACTACTACTGTCCTCGAGCTGGGTGAACTTCCATTTGAACGCCTCCAAGTAGTTTCTTCTAGACTTTTTTCTTCTGCATGTAACACACAAAGCCTCATCTTTCTGAGTTTCTAATTTCAGAAAGTATATTTTCACTTTTCTGAGGACGTGGGCTGTAGGTTTGTTTTGTTTCTTTTTGTTTTGTTCCCTTCCTTTCCTTTTCTTTCGATTTCCAGTAGGTTTACATTTGTAAAGTCTTCTGTCAGAAGACCTAGGCCCTACCAGCTAGCAACACCATTTCACTAATTGGGCTGGTGGCTTCGAAACACAGGACGAAACAAAGAACGAGTCATGGTGGGTTGACTGGAACACTCCCCTGTCCCCAAAGTCTTGTCCTTCCTGCCTGCTCTTGCGATTACAAGTATTGAGACGCTGTGTGAAAGACTCAGTCCCTGAATCTCGAAGACGGGCCCCCACATCTGAGTGCAGTTGGTGCTCCATCCTATTAGGAATAGACAAGTTAACGCAACCAAACCCAGACGCTGGGGGCAGTGAATGAAACCCCTGGGCCGGGCCTGGGCACATCCATTGCCAGAGCTGCCCAGGTGGGAAGGGCCAACTTTCAGAGACGTGAGAGCGTCTGTCCTAAACCCATGTAACTATGGTTTTCTCAAGGAGAAAGGGACTGGGGGAGAGGGAGGCTGGTCTCCGGAAGAGGGTGGCTTTGAAGTAGAAAGACTTGGTGGGCCAGGTATCTATCTTCTCTGGGGAAACACAAGTGGAATGCAGTCACCTGATGAAATGCACCCCTTCCCGCCCCTTGCTGCCCCCAAGGCCACTTCTTCCCAGTCCTGCTTCGGAATGTCTGTCCTGGGAGGTTTTTTATTTCCAAGGATTTTATGTCACTGGCCAGGCCTAACAGCTTAAAAGAACAAAGAGGGTAATTTGCCTGCGGGTTTGGGCTGTAGAAACAACGATTTCTTTAATTCGGGTCAAAAGCTGGATGTGCCGAAGACGCACATCTGTACTGAAAATGTGCATTTATATTAGGAAATTTCACCAGCTGGATTTTTTTCAACTCAATGGATGCATCTCACTCTCCCTGGCTCTTGTTGGTTTCTCTGTGACCCTTTTGTGGGGGGGTTTGCTCACTCCCGTGTTGGAGGCCGGCTTTACGAGAAGCAGACAGTGCTGTGAAGGGCTCTTGCGGGGATGGAAGTGACTACTTCCCATCCAGCCCCCTGCACCCCCTGCCCCACCTGGGGCAGAGCCTTTCCCCACTAAGTGTACAAAGCTCTACGTTTTCAGCCACTCACTCCCTTCATAAAGAAAGGGCCTAATGGAATTTTCTGTTAGTCACCGAGATAGCGGATATAACCCCCAAAGCCCACACAAGTGGTCAGGAGCCTCAGTGGGGGTGGGAGTGGAGGTAACAGCAAAGCCATTTCCCCTTTTCCACAGGCAGGTGTCTCCTGTTGTAAAGGGAACTATTTCAAACATCCTAATCGCTGCCTTGGGCATTTGTTGTTTTCTTTTCCTTTTCGGAACATTGAGAAATGTGTAGATGACAGCCCCATTCCAGATCCCTGCGTTGTGTTTCTCCAGGGAAATTGTCCTGTGTCCTGAGGGTTCAGCTAAGCACTTCCAGAGAGAGGGTCCACTTTGGCAGGTGGGGGGTGGGGACGAGGAGGGGGCGTCCAGGGTCTCAGCACCCCCAGGCAGGCACCAGGGCAGGGGTGCCCAGTGCCAGACAGAAAGGCCCCTGTTCTTCAGGGGGCTCATGTTACTCCATGAAACCCAGGCCTCCAGGGAGATCCTTAACCCTTCCAGGGCCTCAGAGCTGCAGGGAGCCATCGGCTCTGAGCACCTGTCCCCCCAGCCCTGGGCAAGCCTGGGCGGTATCTCTGGGCTCCGGGGCAGGAGACGGGCCCTGTTCCTGGTTGGGGCACTGCCCCCCACTGCCCCGCACCCTCCCCCCACCCTCCCCTGCTGGAGGGTCAGCCCAGTATGGACTTCAGTGCGGATGCCTGTTCTACAGGATGCCTTGAGACTTTATGGTTCTAAGGAGTGTCGCTGAGGCCAGACAGGAAGCCAGCGGAAGCTGTGTGGGCAGAAAGGGACAGCCACAGTCTTCACAGTGAGATTCACAGAGCTCCCGCATCAAAATCGCCGGGAAAGCTTGTTAAAGCTGCAGACCCTCCCCCCACCACTACCACCACCAGCCCTACCTACAAAATCAGTCTCCTAGGGGGTTGACAAGGAAGAGACCCAGAGGATTCCTGCACCTGCCTCTGGGCCCCTGAAACAGGCAGCCCTCGGGGATCCCAGGATGGTCCAGAAGGAGGGAGCCCCACCCAGAGGCTGCAGGAGACCCCCAAGGTACACCACCTTCGGGACTCTGACACCCTTCTGCTCAATGTCACTCTCACCTCAGTGATCCTGGGCAGGACCCAAGAGAAAACCAGGGTTCCTCGTAAAGACCCCGAGAGCGCAGAGTTCAGCCGCCCTGCAGACGGCCTTGGTCCCTGCCTCCTGTTTAGCATTTGGGGCTGGCCCTGTCCTACTCACATCCCTAGAGAGACAGCGTGTGCAAGACATTGAGACAGGCACGCGGGATCAGAGCTGCCTCTAGTGCAATGGATTCCCAACCTCACATCCCCGGGGCAACCTTTGGGACCCTCCTCAGGGACTCTTTCAAATGGATGCTGGGACACTCTTCTTGTGCTAGTGGCAACGAGGCAACCAGGAGCCAAACCCCGGCCCTGTCTCATAGCTGTGTGACTTTGGGTACATGACTCACCTTCTCTGAGTCTCTCCCTATCTGTAAAATAATAACAGTAATAATAATAACACAGTAGTCCCTGATTATTCAAGAGAGATGAATTGTTGAATTCATCTGAACCCAGTATGTACTATGTTGTTTCCCCTATAAAAATATCTGTGATAAAGTTTAATTCATAAATCAAATATAGTAAGAGAATGACAATCATAACTGATACTAAAATAGAACAATTATAACACTATACTGAAATAAAAGTTATGTGATTGTGGTCTCTCTCTCTCTGAAAATGTCTTATTGTTCTCACTGTTCTTGTGATGATGCGCCTATGTGACGAGATGAGGTGAGGTGGTGTTGGAGGAACGGTGACTAGCATTATGTCATTAAGGGTCACGTGAGCACAAGCACCCCGTACCTCAACAGTCCATCTGTGAACCAAGATGCCACTGAATGACTTAACGGGGTGCCTACAGCAGGGAGACCCCGGATGAAGAGATGATTCATGGTCCAGGGGGAGCCCAGCTGGGACGGCAAAAAAAGTCATCATGCTGCTCAGGACAACGCACAATGTAAAACTTGTGCATTTTTTTTAAAGATTAATTTTATTGTTTGGGGAGAAGGTAAGAGAGAGAGAGACAGAGAGAGACAGAGACAGAGAGAAGAGGGCAGCAAAGCAGTCTCCATAGTTAAGGTGACCAACTTTTTTCCAGTGAAAAGGAGGACATAAATAAATTAAAGAAACAAATATTGCAAATAAAAAAATTTGTTTTTTGCAACAAATAACTAAACAGAAAACATTATAATATAGTAAATAGATAACGCAGGCGTATTATGATTATTTAAATATGAATATTTTTCAATTGAATGAATATTTTTTGTTAATGTGTCATTTTCTAACAAAATATTAGAAATATTTGTACAAGAACTGTTTTTCATATTGAATTTTACAGCAAGTGCTGCAGCTAGAGCATCAACATTCAGTCTTGATTTTTCAGTTGTCCAAAAATCATTAGCAATTGAAAATACCCTTTCAACTGCTGTGTTAGTGCCAGGGCAGCACAACGTAAAATGGACTAGAAGAAGTAAATTTTCACATGGTATATGTGCATTTTTGAAATGGTTGAATATTTCTACCCAACTTCAACATGTTCATTTTTCCACTCAACCAATTTTTCAGAATTTAAATAAATATTCAGTTTTCTAATTTCTTTAAATAGACAATTGTCATCTATGTTAATGTCTGATAGTTCTGTGGATAAAAACTGAACACAAGTCGAAAAGGAGGACATCTAGGAGGACACTTTTCGAGGGAGGACAGAACTTCCAAAAGGAGGACTGTCCTCCCTAAAGGAGGACGGTTGGTCACCTTACCATAGTTGCACATCACTACTTGTGACAGTTTCGTTCCACACAGGTGGATGTGAGGCTGTGTGGGGCAGGAACTGGACTGGGGGCCTCCCTCATGGGAGGTGAGAACCTTCACCGCCCCCTCAGTGGTTACCAGTGGTCCTGCAGCTCAGCATGTGGGTTTGTACAGTCCGGGGCCAGGACTCGATCCCTGGACTTCGTGGTTACAAGGCCAGTGCTCAGCCTGCCGCGCTATCCTGGCATCCGAAAACGTGTGCATTCTTTCTTTCTGGACTTTTGAATTTAATATTTTTGGATAGCAGTTGACTGTGCAGGTAACTGAAACCACGGAACGTGAAGCCGCGGATGAGAGGGGGTTACTGTAATAATAATATTCCTGCATCTTTAATGAGATGAAATCTCGTGCCAGGTGCTAGAAGCCTTGTATTCCCACCCCTCCCTGCCTGTAGCCGCCTCACCCTGCCTCCACGCCGGGAACCTGTACCTGGACACTCAGGAAAATGGCACCGGGGAACCATTCTGATGGGCTGAGTGTCACAAGTGGCCTGTCATGCCTGATATTTATTTGCTCGTGCGTCTCAATAGCGAAGTGCAGCCTGGGAGGGTCCTGGCACCTCCTAGGTGATCCTGCCTGGGTTTCCAGGTCCTGTCCATCCAAGAGAGCCCCCTCCCGCATTCAAGTAAGTGTGAGCTCCCTCCCTCCACACATCCCTCCGTGCTGAGTCTTCTGAAGTCTGCGGTGCCTGCAGTTGGACACTTTTAAGGTGACCAGATTTTAACATTGGTAAAGCGGGACACCATTGACCGGTGGGGAGGGGGTTCTTGATGAAAAATTGGGTCTATCTCCCGCCGTTCCCTAGCTTGTCGTGCATTCTTTCCAAAAATCGGGACTTTTTTAAAACGCCGCGGGATGCAGGACAAATAGTTAAAAATTGGGACTGTCCCGCCAAAAGCGGGACGTCTAGTCACCCTACTCAAGCCCCCCATTGACTTCACATCGCGTCGGGCAGGCACAACAACGAGGAAGAGTGAGAGAGATGCTGCTCCTGTCAGTCAAAGAATCACGGAGACCTGCAGCTCAGAGACACCAGGCGTGGGTGGGATCAGAGCAGGTTAGGGGCAGCGGTGCATCTGGGGTTTGCAGACACCTCCCCTAACGACCGTGAAGCTGACGTCCGAGGCCAAGGGTAAGGGACCGATGAGGTCGGCGGTCATCGCCCCAACCAGGTGTAAAGCCTTGACCGTGGACAGTCCCACCTGCCAGGGGTAGAAGGCTGATGTAAGACGAGTACAATTGGTTCTGTGCATCCCACGTGCCACCCCTGCTAGATCTGGAGCCCGCCCTCCTGGCTGCACGTGTTTTCAATTCTGGTACCATTGCTCCCTCATTGACCCCAGATTCCTGAGTGCCGGCAGCCAGGCCTGACTTGTTGATCTCTGGCCCCAAAGCCAGAGCTGGTCATCCACTGAGTCGCACTGAGCTCAGCCTCGAAGGCCACCCATAACTGCCTCCAGGGTTGGGGTGGGGGTGGGGGGTGCTCAGCAGCAACAATGTAGGTAAAATGCCTGCTGTTGCTTGTGGGAAACACCGCCTTGATGTTCTGGTTATCCGGCCAATAGAAATTCTGTCGGCCTTTGATTATCAAATAGCTGGCGGGTCCAGCTGGCACTGGTTATAACCCAGAGAAATGTCACTGGCGGGTTCAGGGCACTGAGACACCATCTCCATCCCTTTGCTCAGGACACCCCCCCAACCTCAGCCAGCTGCCTTAGACAGTCTCGCGGGTGAGTGGGTGTCTGGCTGGGCAGAGCTCATGCACCTTCCCTATCCCTGATGGCAGGTGGCCCCAGGGTCCCCCTGGTGTGCAGAAGAGAGGGGTTAACACGTGAACTCGCTCTGTGCACACAGAGCCCACAGGAGCCTTCTCTGGTCCCAGCTGGCTGAGGGGTCAGGGGCCACATGTGTTGTGGGACTACAGGCAGTGATGTGGCACCCGGGTGGCCAGGAGGGCACTGCATTTAAGCCCTGCTCTGAAACAACAGCACTTTGAGGCCAGTGGTTTATTGGGTGTTTCCAATAAAGACCCGAGCCCGGGCTCCCTGGGGACTCCCCAGCACACAGCCCAGCACACATGCATCGGGCCACATCTGCACAGCCAGCCCCCTGGCCGGATCCAGATTGGCGCCCTTCCGAGCATCCTGCGGGCCTCCCCTCGGAAGCAACACTGTCTGGTCGGACTTGGGCAGAGGCAGGAGACAGGCTGAGTCCCCGAGAAGCGGGAAACACTCAGGACCAAATGGCTCCTCTATGGCAGACAAACGTGTGCTTTTCTCCTGGACCGTGACGCTGGAATGTGCCCTCTGCCGATGATTATGGGCCAAGTCAACACCCGAGTGATGGAAAGCAGGCCTGCTCCGCTCACGGCACCGTGGCTGTGCGGCAGCTGTGGCCTAATGACATCCAGAAGCCGGGGGGGAGGGAGGGGCCTCAGGCCTGGGGTGCCTGGGGCAGAGCGTTTGAACAGAGCTCTCCCCAGACCCTCCTCCCCAGCCCACACTGAGCCCTGCCTGGGTCCAGGTGTCTCACGACCCCCGCAGGGCGTGTGCGAAGCACAGGTAAGGCTTGCGCTCTTTGCACTGGGTGGAGACGACATCCTTTATGTGCTGTATGATGAGGCCCCGTGATAACGCACTCACAGTGACGGGCCATTGGAGGGATGCAGAGGGACGGGTGGTTGATTCCTGCAGTCTACGCCAAGCCCTCCTGTGGTCCTTTCATCGACCCCATGAAAACACCAGCTCACGTTTTATGAGTCTGAACGTGGGGGCCCCGTTTGGGAATGGCCCATAGTTATGAAGAACGCAAAGCGTACACAGGGACCGCCCTCCACCTGCTGCCTGGGCCTCTTTGGTGAGACAGAACCCTGGTGAGAGGTGTGTCTACAGGAAGGAGCTCACACTTTCCCTGCCCATGGGTCACTGCCTCTAATTGGTGGTCCCCGAGGGGGAGGGTCAACAGTTAAGAGGGTGGCCTGTGGCCCTCAGAGCTCAACAGAGAAGGTGAGGCAGAACCCTTGTCTTGTTCCCACAGCAGGGCAGACTCAGAGCTGCCCTTGCTAATAAGCTGCCACCTCACATGGCTCCGCAGAGGGCAATGTGGCTGGTCATGAATTCTCTGCCGTTTGGGGTGGTAGGTGACCCCAAGGCACCAGACCCAGCTGTCTCTTCCAGCTCATCTCCCCCATCACCACTGTTGGAGGCGTTCGTTCTGGGAGATGAAACATTCTTGGGAAGCCACAGACCTGCTCACCACCACTCATCTCTCCCATGTCCCTGCAGATGATGTTCTTGGGCATCAAGGAGATGTGATTCCTGAGCAAAAAAGGTAAGTGCCTTTGCCACAGCTTCACACAGAGTCTGGCCTTCTGAGGCCACCACCCCTGAAGGAGCTGGGAGGCAGGTACAACGACTCCCTATTTCACATTCGTCAGGGTTGCTTGGGAAGAAACCACAGTCCCGTGTAGACCTGGCTGCTCTCTTGGAGGACATCTGCTTCACTGTCTGGAGTCCTGGCCTCTCAGAGGGTCATGACTTTGCAGAAGTGGCTACATGGCTGCCAACTCAAGGCACCCCACAAACAGTCAAGCCCCAAACCCAATCTCTTCCTTACAAACAGAACGGTGTGAACTTCTCCCTGATCTCTGACTCCACCCACAGGGAGGGCATTCCAGAACATGCTAGAATGTTCCAGAACTTCCGGAGAATGTTGGAATAGCTGTACCCTCCCACTAGGCAACCCAGCTCTCTGCTCCTGGGAGCTTGCGGTCTTCAGAATTTCCCCTGTGGGTCCTTCCCCCTGAATGGCAGTTCAGAGAGTGAATGTGCTTTGTGTCTGCGCCATTCACTTCCCAAAATGTCCTGGTGCTCAGTATGTTCTCACTCCACTGGACTCCTTTTCCTCTAAATGATCATCACAGTCCACAGTGGATGTGTGAAGGGCAGGAGAGCCCCACTGGGAGTCTCAGCCGCAGCCGTTGGTAGCGATCGTATGAGTTCCCCGCCCACTTTGCATCTCCAGTATTCAACATAAAAGCGCATCACATTGACCACTTCACCCGGGCGCTGTTGATACGCCTTCCCTGGAAAATAATAACTATCATTCACTGAGCATTTCTTATGGAACAGCCTTTAACATACATTATTTTCTGACCCATAAGATGCGTGCCCTTTTTCCCTATAACAGATGAGAAAACCGAGATTCAAAAAGGCCAAGTCACATCTCTAAGACCACGCAGCTAAGTGGAGAAGTCCTGCTGGGGAGACCTGGCCCCAAAGCCAACCGTCTCCCTGTAACCCCTCCTACCTCTTAGCACCCCAGAAGCCTGAGGTCTGGCTGAGCCCATTCACTCTGCCCTGGAGGGTGGCCCCAGGACTGAGGGGCTTCCTGGGACATGGGACTTTCGGTGTTAAAACTGAGGGAGTGTGAACACCTGGCTGGGAAGGTGGGCCTCAGGTGTAGGTGTCAACGTCGGGCTGTGCAGAGCAAGAGGAAAAAGCATCGCCACACATAGACAGCCCTGTGGGGCAGGGGCTGCGAAGGAAAGCCTGCCAACCTCCCAGAAAGTTCCAGCTGCTGTCCCCAGGTCCAAATACAACCACCACCATTGAGAAGGCGGAGACAGGACTGTCAGTGGGCAGGACTTGCCGAACGTGAGAGAACCAGCCCCAAGCCCTTCCTTCCTTTTTATGAATCCCAGAGACCTAAAACAAGTATAAAGCTTTTGAAAATACTCATGGGCCCACTGAACTCAGCGTCTTCAAATGCTCACCTTGAAGAAGGCTTCAGGGTCCAGTCAACCCCTAGGACGTGATCGGATGTCCTCACGGAGGTCCTGCCCACGGCCACCAGCAACTCCAGAGCAATCGCTCCAACCACTCAGTCACATGGCGTTCTGCAGGTGTGTGGCCACCGTTTAAACCAAACTGTGTCCTTCCTCCTGTAACCCTCTGCATCCTCCATACCTCTTCCCCCCTCCCCCAAGCCCCCACCCCCGCCCCCATGCCCCCTGCCCAGGTCAGATGGGCGCGTTCCTCTCTGTTGGACGGTGTGTTCATCTCACCCTCTAGGCTGGGTTTCCAGTATCCACAACAGTGTCTGGCATGCAGACGCTCAATAAATAAATGTTTGTTCCAATGAAATGGAAACAGAACTACTGATAGGCATGCCGATAACGGAAACCTCCCCGAGTAAAAGGCGTCCTGCTCCAGGTTGCAGCCGCGGGGAGTTCCAGGCTTGCTTTACAGGCACTGAATTTACTGTCAGCTCCTAGCCAGGCCTACAGGTTCCTGGCTGTCATGTGGAGGCCACCCCACAGTTGCCATGGAAATCAGCCACTCACAAAGCCTCTGGGGACCCTTAACTCCAGCCCCATCCGTGCTGTGAGCTTTCTCAGATGCTGCTATGGGAACGGCCCAGATGCCAGCCCCTCCGCCACCCACCCCTTAGCGTTGCCTTGGGCCAGAAGATGGGGGCCTGGACTTCCACACCCCACCTGTTACCAGGCTGCCTTTATGGAGAAATGCAGAGTCCCCAAGCAGCTGGCTGTACATGAACTCTGGGGGCACATCCTCTGCGCTGCAGGGCTTCCCTCTTGGCCGCTAGCTGGACAAGGCCGAGAGCCAAGAAGGAGGCCGGTGGGGAACCAGAAGAGGGGTCAGTTCTCCTTAACTTCCCAGTGGCTTTGGCAGGGGCTGGGGAGGTCTGATACTGGAAAAGGGACATTAGGGGATGTTGTCAGACATGCCAGTGGTGGGTCCCAGCAGAGATTTTATGAAGATATAAATACCAACCCTTCCCCACTTTCCAACCTTGTAAATTGTCCTGTTGAGGCACCACAACACCCTCCGCACTGCCTGATGTGTTCAGTCTCTTTAGGGCAGGGGTGTCCTACCTTTGGCTGCTTCCCTGGGCCACTTCGGAAGAAGACTTGTCTTGGGCCACACATCAAATACACTAACAATAGCTGATGAGCTTTTAAAAAAGGCACAAAAAATAAATCTCATAATGTTTTAAGAAAGTTTATGAATTTGTGTTGGGCCACATTTAAAGCCATCCTAGGCCACATGCAGCCAACCGTGGGCTGCAGGTTGGACAAGCTTGCTTTAGGGTAATTATGGAGCATTTACTGTGATCCACAATTAAATTGGATGTTGCTAAGATGACCAGACGTCCCGCTTTTGGTGGGACAGTCCCGATTTTTAACAATTTGTCCCGCGTCCCACGGCGTTTTTAAAAAGTCCCGATTTTTGGGAAAGAATGCACGACAAGCTAGGGAACGGTGGGAGATAGACCCAATTTTTAATCAAGAACCCCCTCCCCCTCCAGTCAATGGTGTCCTGCTTTACCAATGTTAAAATCTGGTCACCTTAATGTTGCACAAGATGCACACAGGATTAATACAGAGTTTCTGTCCTCGTGAAGCTTTCTAGCTATGAGAGAAAATACAACATCCACACCAAAAGAAGGAATGAACCCGTCAGTACTCCCTGAGTGCCCACTATAGTCATGACACTTAGCTTGGGGCTGAAAAGATACAGGAGAAATGTACCGTATTTTTCTGTGTCTACAATGGCCCCACGTATAAGCTGACCCCTATGTTTCTAACCCAACATTAGGAAATCAATACAGCGGTTACTCCCATGTATAAGACAACTTCCAATATTTGGTCTAACAGTTTTAGACAAAAGTATTGTCTAATACGTGAAAAAATACGGTAAGTCCAAGGCTCCGTCTCAGGGGGATTACAGTCTAGTTGAGGAGACTGGAGTAAACACAGATGGAAGACGTAGAGGAGGAATAAAGGCAGTGATAGGGTGGAGTGGCAAAGCTCTGGGCATCCCAAGAAGGAGGAAGCCATCCAGACTAAGAGGCCCTCTCCCATCCTAGTGAAATGCTTCCCTTCGGCTGTGGCTCACAGGTATGTGGGGGTGAAGGCCTCAAAGAAGTTAGGGATCAGGCAAAGGGATGTAAATGAATCGGCATGACCCTGACAACCTCTGAGAAAATGACCCCACAGCACACTGGCTACCTGCTAACAGTAAGAGGAGCTTTTCCTGGAGGCTCCGCGTCCTGATTCAATTTTCCCTGGGACTGGTGGAGGAACTGGAATTTCTAGCGCCAACAAGGAGCTACCATCTCTTGGCATCTCTTCCCTGTCCATTAGCTCCCGGCTGTTAGTTTTGCAGAAGTCGCCAGATAAAAGAACATTCGTGTTTGAAATGTTGATGCCTTGGAAAAATCAATTTCCGCACCAATTTCTCCCTCACTTCTGATAGAGAAACCCAAAATAGTTCTCAGTTCTGCACACCCATGCATGATGGGGAGGCATTCATGAATTTTTGCATAATGTACCCAAATCCTCATATCATACTGAGCAAAGCTTTGGTGCTCACAGGAACTCTTGTATACGGGGCATATAGAACTGGAGGGAAAAATCAGGCTTGCTTTAGCCTAATTTCTAGAGCATGGACTGGGCAGTCCTTGAAGTGGTGGATTTCTGGGTGTGGGTAGGATATGTGTCACTTTTTAGATGAACGTGGGTGACTTGAGAAAGGATAAGAGGAATCATGTGTTTTTCTTTTTGTACTAATTCCTGAAATATTATTCCATGAGAACTCTAGACACTTCAGGAGGAAGACAGATGGACAAAGTATTTCAAGAAATGTCTACTTCCTCTATCTCGCCTTCACTTCATTTTAGCTACAGCTATTTCAATTATTTGTCCCATCAACACCTCCCCAAAGCCAGAGGAAACAGGAATGCTTTGCTGCAATGCAAATAAATGCGGATGTAGATGATTTATTTTTCAAACAGCAAAGGGCTTTAGAGTTAGAAATCACCCGTGAAGCCTGGAAGGCTTGTAAGGCCATTGTCAGGAAAATTCCTGAAAGTTGCTTTTCTTTAACAAAAAACAAACAAGCAAACAAACAAAAAAACAGTGATTAAAAGATCTGTAATGTGACGATTCCCAATGTGGAGCCATCTTGCTCTTTGAGCCTAGTTCTAAACTGGAAAATACAAAGCATCAATTGATTTCTTATGAAAGTGATTTTTCTTACCTGACATGTTTTCCATAAATTAGGACAATGGAGCTGTGTTTTTAGATGAAAAGAAAGGCCCAGTTCAATACGCCTGTCCGTGGAAGAGGAATGGAGCATCTGCTTTCTGCCTCCATTAAGAGCATGACTTACGACAGGCAGCTGTCAGGAGAGGCGTCTAGATTCTGACGGTGCTGAATGCCTTCGACAAAGAACTCAGTGCAAGTCAGAGACACTCACTACAGCCTTTCCCCACCCCCACCCCCAGAAACGCTGTGAACAACACGGATGCCCCCCACCCACAGTTCTGAGGATCATTTTAGCGTTTTCAAGCGGCGCCACCCCCCAAGGTCCAGACCTTGATTCCACATCTATCAGTTCTGAGCTGTGGGATCTGGGTCGAATTACCTGCTCTCTGGAGACAAGACTCGCTCACCGGCTTGGTCTGAAGATTAAATGAGATGTGTCTGAAGCTCTTGGCCCACTGCCTTGCCCATCTTGAAAGCTGGTTGTTGTTAGCTGTTATTTTCATGCCTGGGCCATGAGTGTAAGATTCCTTGGCCAAAATAATAATAATAATAATAATAATAATAAGGGTACTTTATAGTTTATCGGTATCACATTTTTAAAAACTCTATATTACAGGTTTTATGGAGTGATGGTTAAGAGTATGGGTTTACTTTATGGTGTCCATAATTTACTTTAAAATAATTTGACATCGTGCATGAGAATATGAGTTTGTATTTGTTCTAAGGAGCTTTGACTCTAGGAGCATTGAGAATTCCGCCTCCAAGGTGGTCAGGTGACAATGTATCAGAAACACATCAGCCCTTCCGTCAGCACCAGAGGCTTTGAAAACAAAGATCGTGGGTGTCAGAAATGAGTTTGTATTGGCAAAGGGAGAGGCTTGCTAGTCGAATGATGACTATCAACCAGAAATAGGCTGTCAATGGTAAAATCGAAGGTGTTCAAGTTTGGGTGACGTATTGTAAAGGTGCTCCCTGACCTGTGTGTGAATTGCCCATGGTTGTGACCGTGGGGACATTAGCTCTGTCCATAGCCAGTCCCGTGACCGGCCTGGGTTAGGATTTCTGATTGCCTAACGCCAACTCGAAGGTCCTAGCTCTGGACCATTGGTGCTTGTGCCTCAAGAGAGCTTTTCATTCAAGAGGTGGAATTCATCGCGCTCAGAACTGTCCTGGGCCTGCCTCCTAAAGGAATGTTTGTTTCATAAAACGTCTGTATTTGTGGCCAAATCTGGCCTGAAAATTGCTTTCTTAGTAACGTGATAGCAAGGTTTGAGGGCATAGCTAACTCTCACTCACTATAAACGTCTTCGTGCCTCTATATACCCCAAATTACCCAAGAGGTGTGTTTGGGTTTATTGGATTTATTGGCAGCTTTAAGATACGAGAAACTTGACTTTGAATCCTGGATATGCTACTTCCGAGCTCCTTGGACTTGGGCAGATGTCCTCACCTGTGGGTTATTAAAGGATTAAATAAGATAAGGCATGCAAAGCCCATAGTAAAGTACCTGGCACACAGTGACAGAGTTAGAAAGGCATTGATATGGTCATTATCAAAGGCTTAAGGATTTTCATTTCTTCTTATCAGTGGCTTTTCAATGTTCTTTTTTTCATGATGATTTACACTGAACTGTAAGTTGAAACTTTCTACTCTTGGGCTTTGGTGACTTACTTTTTACTCTGGTGTTTTTCTACCGTTCTGACTGTTTAATTTCCCCATTAGAAACAACATTCCTTAAGGGCAGGAATCTTTAGTCGCTGTGGATAGCAGCAACTAACTCTGGGCCTGGAATATAGTAGGGAAATAATAGGGATTTAATTGTGCATGAATTTCCTCTCATCCAAGTTCAAAACCAGTTCTCCTTTACTCTCCTCCTTTCCTGGCTCTCATTCAACCAATCATACTTCCTGTTGATTGTTTCTTCATAATATTACATCTTTCATTCTGTCTTTCCATTCTCTCAGCCACCATCTAAGTCCAGGCACCATCTTGCATTTAGACCCCTAAAATTATTACCTGCCAATTATGTCTAGCTTGTTTCCCCTCTGTCGTCTACCTGGTTCATTTCTTCAAACTGTCTTCTACAATGTTGCTGGATCATTCTACTAAAACTCTGCCTTGCAAAAGCCATCATTCTCTCAAAAATCAATCAATCAATTAATGAAATCAAGTACCGTAAAACACTTTCAGTAGTTCTCTCCTGAAAATATCCCAATCCCGTAGGCTGGTTAGCATCCATCACCACAACCTAATCCATGGACACTCCTTTGGGGAAATCCTTCAGTGCAAATGGTTTGCTCATGACCTTCTCCTGGCTCGTGTGTTCACAGCCCAGCTTCTCCCACGTTTCACCCGGGCTCCTTTTGTCACGGAGGAGGGTGACTCAAGGACAGAGGGAAACGTTGCTTTCAGGTCTTGTGTTTGAGCTTAAGAATTCATGAGTTTTGTAATTCTATCGCATCATCTATCCACGTTTGTCTTAGTATAGAAACATTTTAGATTTTAGCCATCCTGTCACATTGTAGAAATCTAATCTCCAGGGTCCAAGAAGACATGCCAAGGTAAGCCGATGGTTTGTGAGTCTTCTAGGTCACCACGGAGTGACAGTCCCCACACCGTCACCGTCTCTCAGTCTGTTCTCCTGGCCCCCTTTTCCCTCCCCCTGACTAACGTGGACAGCAGTCACTATGGCCTCTGACATCCTAAGGTCCATACTGCTGGTCTCCCCACTGTAGCTTGAAACATTGAGCATCTGTTCATGAACAGTGCTGTTCCCCCAAATAGAAGGCAGCCTTCTTGAGACAAATTTCCCCCCACTACACCCGTGTTTATCTCCGGGTGTGGCAGCTTTGATCTTTGAGCATAAACAGCAATGCATTCTGTATTCTTCATGTTTTAAAGTGTCTCTAATATTTTCATTATACATTGATTATTTTTCTCTTTTCTTTCTCACTCTATTTCCTGTCCCGTTGATGGCATGTCCTTCTCGTTTCCTCTTTCCTCAGGTCTGAATGACCCAAACGCCAAGTGATCGCTCAGGAATAGGTTTTTCTGATGCGATGCATTAAAAGGCTCCCAACAGAACAACAAAAAGAATAAAAAGAGTAATAAATAATGGCATAATTATTTAATTGGTCTATTTTCTTAGTACTTTATCAAGGTCAGGCCCTGTGCTCAGAGACCTACTGTATTTTTCGCTCCATAAGACGCACCTGACCTGCCCGGACCCGCTCTCCTTCCATGCAGTCCCTGCTTTCTGATCTGGCTGCAGGCTTCCCCACGGCATCATTAAGGTCCCCAACGTGCACTCTTCTTTGCAGTATTCGCTCCATAAGACGCACACACTTTTCCCTCCTCTTTTCTGAGGGGGGAAAAGTGCGTCTTATGGAGCCAAAAAGTACGGTATTTGGCTTATTTTATGATAATGCAGCCAGCTGTGAATCCCTCATGGACATAACGTGGAACATTCTAGAAAAGCACACAAGCACCTTTCAATTTCTTCGCAACCCACTTTCTTTCTCTGCCTGGGCTCTCCCATTTAATTTCTTCATAACAGCTTTACCACATGGGGATAAGGACGTCAGGGAACCCATGAAAGGAAGGCTTTGAAACAAAGGGTCCCAAGAAATGTAGCTCAGGCATGAGCTTTGCTCTCTGTGGTCCTCACTGACCCGGTGATAGAGAGGGAGATGAAAAGGATGTCTCAGCTGAATCGCAAAATGCTATCGTGTTATTTTCCCCTCCCAGGAGGTAGGAGCTACACACACACACACACACACACACACTCTCTCTCTCTCTCTCTCTCTCTCTCTCTCTCTCTCCTCTGACCCCTCCCCTCAGCTTTTTTTCTGAGACTGGAAGTGATAAGAATCATCCAGCCTCCTGCTGTCAATCACATCTTCTCCCTTTTCTCATGTCATGGGCCAGTGCATTAAGTTTAAATATAATTGGGGTGAAAGAGGGGAGTATGTGCCCAGGGACGGTGGCCTTCTGGCTGCAGGTAAGAATAGATATTTCCAGACAGTGCTGTGGCCGTGTCCTGGTTGCTATAGCACTGTTACCGAGGACCGTATGTGTGTAAAACTAAGGAATCACGCACCCAATGTTCATTCCTTTGCCCTCTTGTTGATTGGCTGAGCAGTCATTTATTAATTTGAATTCTGAGAAGGCTTATATTTCATTATGTGCATGCGGTGGTTTCCAGTTTATGAATAGCAAGTCCATTTTCGCAGCGTCTTTAACTATGAAGACCAAATTCCACTAAAAATTTGTTTCCAAAAAGTATTGAAGGAGAGACAGAGCTGTTGCTTTTCTATGGAGAGACCTCCTGATTTTCATGAAACCTGCACTGACTTGTCTGAGGCGAGGAGAGGTGCGCCAGTTCTCAGGGCTGCGGTAAGTTGTAACACATGGCTGCACACGATCAGTTCGCTGGGCTGCGGTACATGGTAATACACAGGCAGCATGCAATCTGCTGCCCATCAGCAGAGCATTAAGTGCTTAGGCAAAGATCGGAAGAAAAAAAAGGAGGATAAACTTCCCCTGGGACTTGGGGCTTTCAGTGTGCCGAGCCAAAATTTTAATTTGGAGAGCAATCCCGCAGATATGAACAGAAACTGCTACCTAAGCATTTTAATAAGAATAAGCCCCTGAGCCAATGTGCAATCGAGTACACTGCTTTCCAGTAATTTTGTTACTACAACTGTTTCACGAGATGATTCTCATTCCATATTCAGATAACCCTTGCCTCTAGGGGGACTGTAAAGATGATATTTTAATAATGTGCTACATCTGTGATCAGATATACTTAATGAAACACTCCCATGATCATGGTAACAAACTTCAAAGAACCATTGTTCAGATTTAGGCAAAACCAGTTAGCTTCTTGCGGTAACTTTCACTGACACGTTCTTCAATATTGTCTGAAAAAAAAAAAAAAAAATCATCCCTAAAATCAGTGCGTAGGGTGAGCACCAGCATTCTTTTTCAGCTGTGAGGGCTTGCTGGCTCTCACAGAGCTTATAGAGTAGAGCTGCTCAACAAAACACAAGCTACGTGAGCAATCTAAAATTTTCTGGTAGCCACATTAAGAAAAGTACAAAGGGAAGCCAGGTGGCTCAGCGGGTTGAGCACTAGACTTGCAGCCCCAGGGTGTGAGGATCGAATCCCAGCCCTGGCCTGTGCGGACCCATATGCTGAATTGGAGTGTACCCCCAGTTCAGTTCTCACTGGGGCAAGCTTCCCATGTGGGAGGCCCCCAGCTTGCAAGGGCATGCCTTCCATGTGGGAAGCCCGGGGCCTGTTCCTGCCCTGCCCGGCCCCGAGCCCACCTGTGGAATGAAAGTATGCAGAAAACGAATGATGTACAACTGTGGAGACTGCTCTGGGCCCTCCCCCTTCTCTCTGTCTCTCTGTCTCTTTGTCAAAAACAAATCTTTAAGAAAAGTACAAAGAAACAGAATTCTAATAATACATTTTACTTAACACAATAGAGCTTCAGGATTATCATTTCAATGCGTCATCAATATCAACACATTGTTAATGAGCTATTTTACATTTTGTTTGTATTAAGTCTGGTGTGCATTGTATACTTTCAGCCTGGCTGAATTCAGAGCAGCCCTGCTGCAGGGGTTGGGTGGTCGTATGTGGCTGCTATCGGTGATGCCACTTGAGAACAGAGAGCTTCCGGAAGGTTGGGCTGCAGCCAGCTGCATCGGGAGAAGCCGGAGCATCTTAATAAGAATGTCTCATTTCTGAGCCCTACCTTTGACCTATCAATTGTCTCTGTGGGGACAGTTCTAAGGAGTTTGCATTTTCTAACAAGTTCTATAGCTGGAGCTTTGTGGACATTGGTTAGGTTCCCTGTCCAAAGTTTGCTCACAGCCCTCATCACCACCGCCGCCCCCCACCACACCATCACAGATGCCAGGAGATGTCACCCCAAGTGCGGCCTGTTCTGTCCTCGGCCCCTCGAGCACGTCTTGAGCATTGATTATATGCCTGGACTGTTCTGGGCTCTGGGGATAAGAGTGATCAACATCACAGGCAAAGTTCCTGCTCTTTGGAGGCTCATGTTCCAGACAATAAACAAGTAAAGGGTAAGTCAGGTGGTTGGTGGTCAGGACAGAGGAGAAAAGGAAGGGAGGGTAGCAGAGGAAGGACTGGGCAGCTAGCAGCTGTGGTGTGGTCATCCTGGACGGCTCCGTGAGGCAATGACCACCGCAGACACTGGATGAACTGAGGGGACCACAGAGCGGGCTGGGAGGAGATCACTGTGATGGAGCAGCCGCCGGCCAGTGCAGCTGGCATGGCTAAAGCTGAGCATGCGGGGGTGGCAGGGGCGGGGGTTCAGAGAGGCACGCATGCACCCCCAGCGCACAGACCCCGCAAGGCCATGACAAGTCACTGGGGCGTTAGCCTAAGAGCCATGAAAATTCCCTGGTAGGCAAGGGCACATGACACAGAGCTAATGGAGTAAGGTCAATGGCCCAGGTCAGCTGCCTTGAGTGTCACACATGAAACAGGTTGATCTGACATCACACAGGCCAGACTCCATGTCTCCATCCACAGCGCTCCCCAAGCAGGCCACTTGGGGAAACCTGCAGGAGGTTCGACCCCTGGGCTCCCCTGCGCCTTTTAATTTTTTAAGATTTATTTTATTATTTTTAACAGAGGCAGAGACAGAGAGAAGGAGGAGGGCCCAGAGCAGTCTCCATAGTTGTACGTCATCAGTTTTCAACATGGTTTCGTTCCACACAGTTGGGCGGGGGCCGCGCAGGGCGGGAGCTGGACTGGGGGCCTCCCGCATGGGAAACACGCCCCCTTGAGCCATCCCCTGCTTCTTATTCTTATTCTGGGACCCTCGCAGCCTCAGCAGGGGTTAAGGGCACTCCCCTATTGCTGTCACCCTGCACTGAGAGCTTGGTCCTGGTGTGTAGACTCACCAGTGGGAGCTGGCTTTTCTCTGGCGGGTGCCCTGGACTCTGGATCACACCGGCCATCTTCCAGATTGTGCTCTCTGTGCCCAGGGACACCAGCTGTGACTGGCTAGACCACGCTACGAGCCCATCTACAATATGGGAGTGGCTCCCACACATATTTTATTAGATACGGCCGGCAATCCATGAGCTCATTCATTCGTTCGTTTGTTCAACCCATATCTGGGGACAGCTCTGTGGGATGGACCTGGCATGACCGTAGGTGTTGACACTGAGTGACAGCACATTTCAAAAGGAATAGTATGATGAGTGCAGGCACAAGGCTGGGCACCAGGGAAAGAAAAATTCAATAAATAGGACATCAGGGATATTAAAGAGTGAATGACTTCGTGGGGAACAGAGAGACACCTTAATAAATAAGATGGGTGTGCTGTGGCTGTGATGTACACAGGGGACTGTGAGAGGTCAGAGAGCAACACTAGACCAATCTGCATTCAGGGAAGGCTTCCTGGAAGAGGCAATGCTCAGTTGTACCTCCTCTGTTCCTTTGATGGTGGTATTTATTTGTTCATGAAGCAATTCCCAATAATACATGAACATATAAACAACAGGCTAAAACCCAAACTCTCGTCACTCAGAGGTAATTACATATTTGGTGAATACCTTCCAGGCATGTGTGTGCATGTGTGCAGGCGTGTGTGGGTATGTAAGGATAGTGTATGTTTTATTATTATCATTTAGGTTAAGAAAAACAAACTAATTGTTTAACTGTAGCAACAGACCCACGAAAAACTCAACCAGCAGCCTAAAGCGGTCTCCGCATTTTATTTTAGGAAAACCTAAATCTGGTCCCAAAACATACTTGGAAAGCAGGACAAGTCAAGGAGCACACAGAGTGGATCTGAGTAACAAACCGGGGGCCACCACCATCTTCCAGGGGCAGAGCTGACGCGGTTATTTCTTCCGGGAAAAGCAAGGTTAACTCAAGCCACGGAGCCTGGATGACCAGATTTATTTCCTGTCTGGAGAGGAGACGCATCTCTTCCAAGCTGTGATGACGTCTGGGGATCGATCAGATGAGAGCGGCACCGTTAGGGAATGAGAAGCAGTGGGGAGATGGTGGAAGTGACGGTCTTTATGTAGTTTTCAAAGTCGCTTCCGAATAAGAGGATGAGGTAATAATTGGCGATACCAGCCAGGGACATGAGGAAGAGGAACAGAATGATGCGCTTCCCAAATATGTAGCCAGGAGTGCTGGAAAGGAAGGAAAGGAAAAATGGTAGGAGCAGCACAAATGGCACCGATTTCACACACAACTGTCACCACCTGGAGATACACGGGGTTTGCACGATAGCCCCCTTTTACTCAAGGACGCTCCATTTATGTCACAGGAAGGATGAGAGCATCTTCGCTGTTACTAGTCACTGGACACATTTCACAGCCAAGCAAAAGGAGCCCAGACTTGCAAGCCCTGCTCCTTAGGGCTCCACTTCACAGCTCCTTGGTGCTCCCCTGGGATCCTTCAGAACCTGAGCCCCTGGCAGCCTGGATGTGGCAGGCTTTGCTGGTCACCAGGCAGTCTGGCTGGGGCCTTGGGAACCCCATCCACTCGCTGAGACCCTCTCCACACACCCCCTCTCCACGAGCGTCTGAGTCACGCTGGCTGCTGTATATATGGTGCGTCCTTATGGAGAGAGGTGGTGGCTTCAAGGAGCCGATAAGGCTGGGGGGACCTAAAACGTGAGGGCTCCGCCTGCCTGGGAATAATTCCTCTGGGTGATGTTCTCTCTCATGAGGGCTGGGCCCCTAGCAAGGAAGGCAGGTATTTTAAGTGAATGGAGAGAGAGAGGCTTTTCATACATTCATATCCTTCCATCAGAGGCTCTAAATCCTGAGCTGAGGTCAGGAGGCATGTCCCCAGGGATACGGGACTGGCTTTCTCCCTCCGCCAGCTGACTCCTGTGACCACGGTCCATCTGTGCAGGGTGGGAGCAAAGTGCAGCCAAATGGCTTGTGAAGGCTGTTAGTCCCCTCAGTGAGGGGACCCTTTGGTGACAAGCTACATAGGTGAGTGAACTCCCCAGAGCCTGTTTCATGCTATAATCAAGGACAGCAAACGTTGGCGTCCACAGGTTTAATGTTAGACATTGTGTCCTTGTGAAAGGAACCCAAAAGGCTCACAACGGAACCCACAATTTTCCCATGCCAGGTGTTTGAAAACTGTTCAGCAGCCTTTCTTACTACTCACAGTGTGGTCCATGGACCTGCAGCATAAGGCTCACACAGGAGCTTGTTGGAAATGCTGAGTCCCAGGCTCCTTCTGAGTCTTCTGGGTTATGGGATGAACGGTGTCCTGCTCCAATTCCCACCCTGAAGTCCTAAACCCCAGTAAGTCAGAACATGACCATACGTGGAGATAGGATCTTTAGAGAGATCACCAAGACAAAACGAGGTGACTGGTACGGCCCCTGACCCAAGCTGATGGGCAGCCTTATAAGAAGATTTGGATATAGACACATAGAGAAGGATGACCATGTGAGGACACAGGGTAGATACAACCATCTACATGCTAAGCAGAGAGTCCTCAAGAGAAAGCAATGTCCAGACCTGTGAAATTTCCATCGTGCAAGCCAGCCACCCGGTCTGTGGCACTTTGTGAGGGTGGCCCTAGCAGATGGATAGTGAGTGACCTGCTAATGCTGGCAAAGCGGTGAAGAGGAAGCACAGGAGTCTATATTTCTGACAGAAAACAGAGGGTCCAGAGGGATTAAACTGAAAAGTCAAACATCCTGGGCCTCTGCTTTATCCCATGAGCAATATGACCGCGTACTCATCACAGAGACAAGGACAAGCAGTTGGCGGAGCTGTTCCAGAAGACAGCGCCGTGGTCAGGGACGAAGTGGTCGTGCCTCCTGATGACATACTGGTGTTCTTGATATTCGGGAGACACACCAAGGATGTCTTCCCTACCCTCTGGAGCACAAACAACACCGAAGCTTCGAGGGAACAGGGGAGACACACCTCCTAGGGGAAGCAGAGAGAGTCTAGAGTCCAGGGGAGAAATTCCTGGGGCAGGAGCTCACGGAGCAGGGCCTTCCCGTTGGTGAGGCCAAGAATGAACGCAGATTCCAAAGGCATTAGGGCGTCCACAGAGTCCCCGTGTGACACGGCCCAAGGCGGGGTGGGGACAAAAGACGGGGGCCCATGATGGAAGAGGGTATTCGCAACTAGAAGGCGGAACTCAAACCCCCCTTGGACCTGGCCTCTGAGCCCCTCGGGCGTGCGTCCACCAGAGGCTGGGAGCTGGTCTCGGGTAGGATGAGACGGCTCATCCGGTACACAGTGTATCATGTCCACTGATGGCGACTGCTCCGAGCTCCGTGCTGAGAAGCGCTGGGAGGCCAGGCTGGTCTCAGCAGGGCGGGCCCGGGATGCAGGAGAGGTGAGGGGAAGGGGCGGGATTTAAGAGGTGAGGCCATTTACATTCCAACCAGGTCCGGAGGCATCAAATACTTTCAGATTTTAAGTCTGTACTCCACCATGGATTTCTACCACCTCTGTTCATTCCTTAGTAATAATTACTTTTAAAATGAAAAGAGCCTGTGGGTCAGTGGACACATGTGGTCATGCTCCACAGTTCCTCTGAGAATTAAAGCAACTTTAAGATCTCAGGCATTACCTGAGGGTAAGGGGGGAGGGGAGTGGGAGGGGGAGGGGGCATCAAATACGTGGTGACGGAAAGAGAGCAGATTCTGGGTGGTGAGCACACAATGCAACACATAGCCATGTCATGTAGAGTTGTCCACCTGGAACCTATGTCATTGTTACCAACCAATGTCACCTCAATAAATTTAACAATAAAAGAAAAGAAAGATCTCAGGCAAGTGGTGATGGGGGAAGAGAAGAGGGTCCTGGCCAAATCCCTGAGACTTTGGGGGAGGAAGATGGGGCTGCCTGGGGAGCCAGCCCACAGGAGCAGAACCCCCTTATTTCATCAACAGACTCTGTCTCCCCCCAATTCTTGACAGCAGGTCGTCTCCCAGGGAAGGCAGGGTAGAGGCTTTCCAAGGTGAAAGAGTGAAGGCTATCCTGAGGACAGCGTTGATCAAAGGAGAGATCGTGGGATTGTGGGTTTAGAGGCAAATAAGGCCACTGGAGAGCAGTGGAGAAGACCTGAGCGGACGGGGACAGAATCCCTGGAAGAAGCCATTCCCTGCCCTGCTGCCGCTCACCAGGGAAACTCGGAGCTCCAAAGGCTCCCAGCTCCCTCCCTCCGAGGATGTCACTGCCTTTGTCACGGGAGTAAAGGGAGAGCCCATGTGCCTCTAGGGAAGCGTGCTATTGTCAATGGTCCCGGGGGAGGCAGGTGAAAACCAGACACGGAAGAAAATGGAGGGAAGGTGACCAGGCGTGTGGGCCGCTGCCTCTCAGAGCACAGTCCTGGCTCTCTGGCTCTCGGAGCCCGTCTGCTACGCTAGGAATCCTGCTCTCTTAGGCATGTGGTCACCTGACTGTTCCTTTTGTAACTGCCATCATTTTCTTGACTAAAATCGGATTTCCCGATCCAGGTGGAGTGGCAGTGTGACCGTTGCTTTGGCACCATCTCTAAGCCGGGCAATGGGGACACTGTTGTTGGCCCCCAGCCTCTGCCTGCGGCTGCATTTGATTTTCCCAGCCTGCCTTCCTCTGGTCCCAGAAGATCTGTTACTCGGGGAACTTATCACAAGGGGAAGCTTTAGCCGTTGTGTCTCGAAGCAAAAAACAATGGAATGTCTCACACTCAGGAGGCCTGGGCAAGCCAGACAGGAGATCATTCAAGCCCCAGACTCTGAAGGGTGGGGGTGGAGGGTGTGGGGTTGCAAGGAATGTGCAGCTCAGGGCATTCCGAGAAAAGCATCCTTTGTGAGCCCAATGCTAAGGGGAGGAAGCGTTTAATGGGAACACTCGTCAAGATGCCCAGCTGTGTTTTCAGAATCTGCAAACTTCAGTGAGAAAAGGCGGAGGGATCCTGGTCACCCCTGCCCTGCTCAGTGGTGCCCCAGACCCTTGAATGGCAGGCGGAACCTGGTTGTGAATTATCACTGTTCACGTTCCAAAAGCCTGGTGCACCCTGTGGTTCTTCAGCAGCCCCCGTGCCTACCTCTGAGTTCTCTCTCCTAGGTAGCCCACGAAGTACTTCTGCCTCACGAACAGGTACATCAGCCCAGCAAAGGCGGCAGGAACTATGTGGGGGAAGGAAAACACCTGTGTTACTTCCAGAGCTGCCAAAACATGCTCTGTGAACACAAACATACAGCCGTTGTGCCATTACTGCTGGTCACAGAATCCCCCAGCGGCCTCAGGCACTGGCCGTGGGGGCTGATGTGAACTTCAGCAAACTGCGCCAGGCTGGAAGAGATCTGAGAACTGAGAACTGCCATGTTACTTTATACTGGTATCTGGTATAGTCTGTGAAGCATCTCCATAGCCACCCTTTTGTTGGAATCCTTTCCACATGACCAGTGACATTCTTGCTCTTTTCGGGTGTGGGGATTGGGCTTGATGGTGCAGGGGCTTGTGGGAGGCTGTCAGGTGGTAGGAGTCTGTGTTGTGGTGGGGGGTCCACCCATCTGCATTCTAGTCTGTGAGGAGTGGCCATGATCAGGGCCCCAACGACCCGACAGTCCTGGTGCTGGGAGCTGAGTCTGAAAAACCCAGGCCCAAAAGGACTATTATAAGCTGGAGCTCATCTGTAAGTCGGTCTCTGTCTGCACAAAGGACTGCTTGCAGCTTTCCTAACCATCAGGAATCATTGGGTCAGAGAAGGGCCCGGGTATCAAAGCATTTAGAAAACCTCCCAGCATTATTCAAATGCCAAGTCAATTACACTGAACGAGCGCCTTTTCTGTGTCAGACGCTGCCCAAGGCACTGTGGATACTTGGGTCTCCATCCTCCCAGCCACCTGGTAAGGAGCACATTACTGTCACCACGCAGCAGATAAGGAAATCTACACTCCAGGAAGTCAGTTTGCCCAGAGTCACCTGCCAGGCGAGAAGACCCCTGAGGACAGCCGTCATCTCTGGGCCTGCCATCCTGCCTGGCACATAGTGGCTTTGAAAAAGTATCTGTCAGAAGAAGCCAGGATGGCTCAGCGGGTTAAGCACTCGCTTTGCAGACCCAGGGTCCAAGGATCGAGTCCCGGTCCAGGCCTGGCCCATATGCTGAGCTGGGGTGTGGCCTCAATTCAGTTCTCACAGGGGCGAACTTCCTATGAGGGAGGTTCCCCAGTTCAGCCCCAGGCTTGTTCAACCCACAGGATGGTTTTGAATGTGGCCCAGCACAAATTTGTAAACTTTTTTAGAACATTATGAGATTTTCCTTTTTCGGATTTTTAAAATTTTTTTTTAGCTCATCAACTATCATTAGTGTATTTGATGGGTGGCCCAAGGCAATTCTTCTTCCAATGTGGCTCAGGGAAGCCAAAAGGTTGGACATCTCTGTCCTAGCATTCGAGTGTAGTTTAACTTGATTTTTTAAGTAAGGCCAGACATATTTCATAGTTAACTCAGGGCAGAAAGTAAAAAATAATTAGTGAGCTTCCTGACAACCTACAGAGCACAAAAAGAGGCCATCAGGTGTCCCAAGTGGCTCTCTCTCTCTCTCTCTCTCTCCCTCTCTCTCTCTTTCTCTCTCTTGATCACTCCACCTTATTCCTTCCCTTCACGGCATTTCTCACTCTGGGCACTAATTTAACCATTCGCTGATTTTCTGTGGTTCATCTTGCCAGCCGCTGTGTGCTTCAGCAGCATCTCTTTGAATTTATCTCTGTGTATCCAAGCCCAGGGTTAGTCACAGAGTAGGCATTCAGTGTATATGTCTTACACAAATGAATAAAGCAAAAGGCTACTTGTGAAAAGTCCAGAATTCATCCTGGTTTGTTCTTCATCAGCTGAGTAACCTTGAACAAGTTACCCTATCTTCCAAGTGTCCTGAAAGATCACAGGGGGGAATAATATCCACTCTACCTTCTTCATAAAGTGGATTAAACAGTTCATCAGAGAACACTAGTGGCCTCTTCCGTCGCTCCCTGCTAAGCCACAGCGTGGACACGTCTGCCAGATCACTCCAAGCCTCCACCAGACACAGAGCCAACCTCCCAAAGGGACCAAAAACCATGACTGGGTTCCATTTCATTTTAAATCCTCTTGAGGAGCCAACTTGCTGAAGATGACTTTGGGCTGCTGATAACCCGGGGCAGGCTGGCGACCTGGAATCCCCCCTTAGGGGAGTGGCCCGGGGGGAGCAGCTGGGGAGGACAGCCAGGCTGAAAGCTTATTAGCAGGAGACCCAAGTGACTGGAGTCCCAGAATAGATTCCTCCCGAGCACTCATTTATAACGCCCTTGTATCAGCTAACACTGCTTCAGGGCTCTGAGTCACATTTAGCCTGAAAGCACCCTTGTCAGCCGGGCCACACTCAACCAGCCCCCGGGGAGCGAGCATTAGCAGCGCATTAGTGCACTGCTGGCTGACAGGCACAGAGCCAGCCCCGAAACCCGGCCTCCAAGGGCTCTCAGCTCTCCAGGGCTCCCTGCAACGGAGCTGGAGGTCAGGCAAAGTCTTTTCAACAAACAGCCTGTGCTGCGGCCTCCTCAGAGACAGATGCCCGGTTCAGGGAGAGAACACACCGAGGGAAGCGCGTTACCTTGGCTGCAGAGCAGCCCTGCACTCCAGAGCACGACGAGGAAAGTGGGGTACGCGTCCACACAGTTCTGGCTGCAGGAAATAAAGATGGAGAGGGAAAGTCAGCAAACGTTTACCGCAGTGTTGTCTGAAAACACCCAAGACCTCCAACGACTGAGCACCATGGCCCACGGGGCACAGGGTCCACTGGTAACTCCGCGGACATCCACCGGCAATAACGCTGCCCCGGCCGCCACGCCAGGAGTCGACCACAGTGTAAAGCGAGGCAGGCTCAGGACCCATTTACTCCCCTCCTCCATGAAGCCCATTGGGGACCCGGTTTCTTGCCAGGTCCCCTTAGGCGGAGTTCCCGCTCCTGGCTGTGCCCACGTGCTCCTGGGACTGACAAGTGGGCAATGCAGACGGCTGGGCTGGGGGCCGGGGGGTGGCTTCCTAGAAGCTGAGTTGGTTCACCCGTGGGAGCAACAGCAGACTGCCCGGCCTGCCCTGCCCTGTTGTTTCTTCATGGCAGGGAAAACAGCAACCTGACTTCTGCAAGGGGCAGTAGAGTCCCACTGCATGGCTGCCCTGCCTAATGTCCCCAAGTGGACGACTGGAGGCAGAAGAACGCAGTGTGACTGGTGACCAGGCGGGAGACGTGTCTCTCGCCAATGTTTGCATTGGATCCTGTGTCCGGAGAGCTTTTGCCATCACCTGGTCAAAGACAGCTCCTTTGGGGCTGTTGCACGTGGATGTGTCAGAAGGAGGCCTCTCCTTTCCCCCTACAGGGTTGGTGGCTACCCTCCGTTAAATGGACCCGAATGCAATCATTCACAGTTGCTTCTGAGAATGAATACGCTGAAGGCCCCAATGTTGAAATGTTCGGCGAAGCGGTTCCTTGGAGACCAGGCTGCCGGAATAGCCCTGCACTGGGCATGAGGGGGTGGGACCCAGGGACGGTGGTGCGGGGGACCCGGAAACCAGCCTGAGACGACCCTTCCAACGTGTCCATGAATGGCTCTGAATGTGCACACAGCAATTTAGAAGCTCGGGGACAAAAGAGGCCGATGATGAAAAGCGGCATGCCTATGCCTTGCTTAAAAACAGAAAAAACTGCGCGGTGGGGCAGAGGAGGAAAGGCGGGTGTCCTGGGGAGTGTCATGAAGGCCAGTGCAGGTGAGAGCCCTTGAGGTCACTTAAATTCCCAGGAGCCAGAGGTACTGCTGAGTGTGGGCCTTCTCCTCACTGCTTACAGCCCCCGACCCTTCAGAGCGACTCCCGTTCCCCGCGTTTGCTTGTGCTGTTCTTGACAATCTAAAAGCCCTTTTCTTGGGTGGCCTTGACCCCCCCATCCCCCCAGAAAGGATCACTTAGGGCATCAGAGTCACCTCCAAGCCAAGCCTAAGGCCTTTCTCCAGCTCGCAGCCGGGGGCCTTCTTTACGGGGGGGGGGGGGGGGGGGG
>PVKE010000541.1:0-29473 GCA_004027555.1 Craseonycteris thonglongyai | reverse complement strand
GAAGAAGCTGCTGCGTGATTCCCACATCCTCTCTGTTCTCACCTGCTTGCTCAAGGCGACCAGTCTTATAACATATACTTTCACCGAGGGGACCGCGGGGATTACGAGTGGGTCCCGCCTGTCGCTTCTGCAGCCGGAAAGCGAGGAGGGGCGGGTTTCCGTGGTATTGCACGAACCCCACAGGAAACTGGTCAACTTGGTGACTAAATGACAGACTCCGGGGCTTCTGGAACAAGGGGAGGTGGGGAGAGCACACCTCCCTGCCCCCAGGGCCCGCTCCCTTCCTTGTAGCACTTACAGGATGGTGAGGGGTGGCCTCTCACAAGGGGGCCGGCCTCTCTTGGGAGCCCGGCCTCCACGGCATTCAGAAGGTTGGCCTGGACAGATGTGGGGCCTTGAGGGTGGGCGACACTCTGGTCGGGAGGCCCCTGTGCCCATGCCCCCAATCTGTTCATCTGCCGTATCAGGGTGTGGACTTACTTGGCAGTGTAGACGCGCTCAAAGGCCAGTGTGCCCGTCCGCTGGAAGCTCCGCCCAGGGTGGGTCCTGCTTTCGTGTTCTACCTTGTGGGCGAAGAACGCTGTGGGGAGAAAGGTGGCATTTGGGTTAGAACCGGCCCACTCAGGAACCTGTCACCCCACACTAAATGTCACGGTTTCTCTGAGTTGATTCCACACGGTCCCAAAGTTCCTCCATCCAATGTCATTTAGCAAAAACTAACTCAGCGCCACTCGCTCCTAATCCCTGCAAGCAAGACATAGCTCCCCTCCCAAGGGAGTGGAAGGAAAGAGACAACAAGCCAGCAGAGCAGATGTCACTCTACACTGTAGAGTCTACAGTGATCGGCACTAAGAGGAGACGACTGAGAACACAGTGCTATCGAGGCTCCAAGGAGGCAACTTAGTTCAGTGTTGGGGTCACAGAAGGATTTCTAGAAGAATGACACCTAAAAGAAAACCTGAAGAACAAGGAGCAATTGGCCAAGCAGATGAAGGGGCAGGGACAACAGGGCAGGTCGCTCCACACAAATGGAATGGAATGTGCAAAGGTCCAGAGGCAAGAACTGTCCTTGGTTCAGTCCGTTCAGCTTATGATGGGAAGTGGGGGTTGGAACCCCACAGAACTACAAACGAGGCCCGAGAAGTAGGTGGAGAATAGTTCTTTCAGTGATATTTACAGCCATCATCACTGGGCACGGGCTGACATTTAGTGCACATCTGGGAACACAATACATGAAGAGCCTTGGCCTGGGGAGCTTACGTTCTGGAGGGGTCAGGGGAGAGACCACGCACAGCAAACAAAATGCATCGGTCACGATTACACAGCGTGCTAAGCTGTGGGCAAGAGAGGAAGCACAGCCATGACGGGTCGTCGGAAGAGCCCACAGGTGGACAAGTGAGCCTCCGTGAGGAAGCAGGGAGTGAGCAGTGACAGGTGCCCAAGGGGTTGAACAGTGTGACTGTGACCTTGACGAGAGCCATGCTAAGAAATTTGGTATTTATTTCCATCTCAAGAACAATGAGGAGTTATTGACAGGCGTAAGCTCATGGGGTGTCCTCAGAAAGCACCCTGTGTTTAGTGTGGAGGTGGTATTGAGGGGCCGGACCAGGACCCAGGAGAAGTGGGAGGGAGCGGAATAGGTGACACCTGGCGGGGAATGTAAGAGGAGCTGCCACCTGGGGAGACAGAATCCAGCCAGGTTGGCTATAGATTGGGTGCTGGGGGTGGGGAATGAAGATCTCTCTCCCCTTCCCCATTTTACTCCTTTATTTCTATTTCAAGAGTGAAAAGGGGGAAGTGAGATTGTCAGGGACCCACCCCAGGGTTCTTTTTCGTCCACTTCATATTAGCCTCTCCAAAAGATGTGGAAATGATGCCTGCATTGCGTAGAGGAACGAACGCCTCTAGCGGTTTTCTGTTGGGCACAGGGACCTTCCTTCCCCGGGAACAGGCCCCTGCCAGCCCATCGTTAGGGCCACCTGGTGAGAAGGAGGCTGTGACCCACGGCAGGTGCGCTGTGGACGTGGAGCCAAGTTCCCTTCCCAGGCCTGGCACCACCTCTGTGAGGGGGGCGGGGCTGTGTCCCCTTGGCAGACAAGGACACTATGTCAGCATCGTTGTGCCAGGGAGCAGTGAAGCTGGGGCTGGCACCCAGCTGGGCCTGTGCGGGCACACTTCCCGCCCACTGCCGGGATCCCATCAGCTACATGGCCACTAAGTCCCTGTACTTCATTCTGAACGTCTCTTCTGACCACGGAATCCGGTGGAAAATTCCGAGCATTCTCTTTCCAGAACCCAAGGTGACGTCCTGGCCTCTGAACGTGTGAACTGAGATCATATGAAGGAAGCCAGAGGTTGTTTCTGCAACCGGCATCACGGCTTGGCCGGCCTTCCTTGAACCTGTCTTCCCTTCTTCCTCTCCTCCCTCAGGTAACAAACCCCTTCCTCTTTTCCAAGGCTGGCCTCTCCCTGCGACCTTGCCTTTGTTCCTGCCACCTCGCCAGGTCTCTGTTTCATTGCTGCTTTTCTTCTCTTGACCCTGGAAACACACTCAGATCTTTCCTACCCACAAAACAAAACGAAACAAGCCTGTCTCAGTTGAATCGTCCCCTAGATCTACCTATGCTTCCCTCTAAGTTAAACTTGAAAGAGCTGGGCTACCCTTGCCCACCCCTCACCACCCCCCACACTCCACCTCCTTGTGACCCTCGTATGTTGCAGAGAGTGTAGGTGCAAAGACCATTAATGCACTTATCTTGTCTGGCTGCTCGCATTAGGCCAAACCAGAGAGAGGTGTGTGTGTGTGTTGGGGGAGGGGGAAGCTGAGGCAGTTTCTGCGAACTGACCACATGCCGGGCACCGCTGGCCACCGTACTTACGTACCTACGTTAGTCTATGCAAGACCTTCAACTACCACATGTAGATGTTATGAAATCCTCTTCTCGGGTGAGGAAACTGAGGGTTGGAGAAGTTAAATAACTTTTTCAGAATTGCATAAAAATCCTGAGATTTCAGATAACTGCAACGTAAGTACGAGCCAGCCGCCTGACTTTGTAGAGCGCATAGCGTAAGCTTTTCCCGAGACCAGAAACGGGATGGGTGGATTGAAGTTATAGGGCATAGTTCAGTATCAGAAAGAGCTTCTTGAGCAGTGAGTACTTGAATGAATGCAACTGAGGCAGTATATGTGGTGTAAGCAGCCACTCTCTGGAGTAGGTTCGAATCCCAGCTTTACCACTTCTGGCTCTAGACCCTCCAATCAATGGTCTCGCCTCTCGAAGCCCCACGTGGCTTATTTTGTAAATAGGAATAATAACAGCATATATTTTGAAGGGTGCAAGGATTGAATGAGGCAATGCTATGCCCAGCACAAAGCAGTGTGCTTGACACAAAGCCAGCTGTCACTACACCTGAGGGGCAGGACACACTCGGGGTTAAGTGCTCCACCCTGGGAGGACTCCTGGAGGAGCCGTGGAGGAAGGTGTAAAGGTTCCGCCCTGGGGAACTTCATGAGTCCCCAAGCCTGTTTCCAGAGCCCATCAAACCCTCAGCTGGGTTGTGTGGTCTCCGAGGCGGTGCCCCCCGGCCTCACTGTGGTCCGTGTGTTGGGGTGGGTGTGGCGGGGCTGGTGTGGGAAGGGCGGTACTACCTCCCAGGCCCATTCCCCTCCCATCACGGTTCTCACAGGCCCTACAACTGCAGGGCCATCGTCCCTGTCCCTGGCTTCACAGCAAGAAGAGCTGAGGACATTGCTGCTCTTGGAGGAGAGCAGAGGATGCTAACTCCTGCCACCTGCTGCCATCCGCAGGGCAGCGGGGACAGCTCTCCTGCTGAAGGACACCTGTTCTCTGCAGTCACCTGTCAGGCTCTGAGCCCTCCCCTCAGCTCACCCTCCCCTTCCAGTCTCATTACTGTGGCTTCCTGGGGGCGGCACTTTCTCTACCCGAATCTGCGCGTCCTGGGTTTGCTCCATGTCAAAGCGCTGGCACCCGGGCAGGAGAACTCGGAGGGTCTGTGGGTGCTCTTTGTAGGACACGCATCTGTCTACATGCCCTGGGGACCAGGCTCTTGGCAGCGTGGCCCAGGTTTCTTAGAACAACGGATTTTAAGCTGGTTCTGCGTTCCCACGACTGGGTTCTGCTGGACCACGTTGGATGAGGGCCATGCGTGCAAAGGTCTGGATGACTGAAAAAGGTTGGCGAGGCAGAGGAGGAGTTAGTTCCTCCAGGTGGCCTGGCCTGTCTCTGTCTCTCACAGCGTCCCCAGGGCCTGGACACCGCCTTGTCTCAGGACAAAGAGTGCAGTGCCTGGCAACCACATGTAAATATTTCTTTAAATTAACAGGAAGGGAACAGAGTGGTATTTTGGGAGGCAGAGGGGAGAAAAGCACTGTTTTTGCATATTTTCCAAACTCTGGAAGGTAGATCTGAGGCTGCTCCCTTGAAGTTCATTAGAATTGCAAAGAGGGACTCTGGACACACATTTGGACCTTTGTGAAAACAAGCAGAGGTGTTGTCTCCTGAGTCCCTGGAATGTGTCTTGTTCCCCTACGAGGCACATGTAACAGTTACAAACAAGGAGGTCCTGCCCATGAGCTCTGGGCTGCACTGGAGCCCAGGGCTCAGTCTCAAGGGGGTGGCAAGGGTCCTTCTGCAGCTTCAAAGGCGCAGCAATTTGTCCCTCACGCACAGGTGGGACATTGCTGTGTAAGGTCACTCAGCCCCCACGTGGATGCAGCCGCTTGCAGGGGGCTGTGGTGGGGGTCACATGGGACAGCCCGGCACACAGAGGCCTGCAGCCCAGAACAGCAGGTCTGTGCTTGTCTGTCCTTCCATCTCCGGCCCAGGAAGGCTTCACCCCACTCAGCCATGGGTGGAACTCAGCGTCAGGTCACTGTGTTCTGCCATCCTCAACCTTAAGTGGCCTTCAGATCGCGGTTAAGACTGAGACCTTTGGCATAATCCGTTCCCCACCCCCACCCCGTACCCAAGAACTTCTTAGTCCCATCTGCCAAAACAGCTAAAGCCTCAGCACCTAGCTCAAGTCTGCTCAGGGTTTGCCATGCCCTCCCTGGGAAAGCCTAGGGTCCTGAGGCTCCTCCACCAGACCAAGAGACTTGTCACAACAGGAGCTGCTTCAACCCCCCCACCCCCCACGCCCAGCTGAGCTCAGCGCATCTGCACAGGCCCCTGACAGTGCTGGCTCCCCGGCCACCAACACCTGTCAGCGATGTTGATGGGCCGGAGCCGAGAGGCTGCCCAGAGCTTCACCAGCACGGCGCCCCCAGCCACGTGGCCACCGGCACAGAGAGGGCAGGGCAGGCAGGCTTCCTGCTCACCTTGCCTGTAGCTGCCCCTTTGTGCTGCATCCCCTTGTCCCCGGGACCGCGCCTGGCACAGAGCTGGGTCCCTGTACATGTGGGCAGGTGGAATGAATGAGCCTCCTGCTCCACTTCAAACTGAGGGCTCCCGAGCAGCGTGTCTGCAGAGAACAGCAGGGGCATGAGCCACCGGCAGCCCCAACAATCCAGCCGTTCCCTGCGGTGCTTAGAGGAAAATATCAGACTGTCGCTAACAGTCTGGGGAAAATATCAGACCATCCCCAGTTGATTGTGTACTTAAATTCCCCACCTGTGGTGGTATGCGGACATTCAGGCAGCCCCTCAAGTCACTGAGCTGGCCTTAGAAGTCCTCTCCGGTTTTCTCTGTCTTGGTAAATCGCAACACACACAGCCACAGCGAGTACTAGCACACGGAGTGTGAGGAGCGCCAGCTCAGAACCCTCAGGAGAAAGCCCTACACAGTCCTGCCGAGGTCAGGTCTGGGTGCCCTGCCGAGGTCAGGTTTGGGTGCCCTGCTTGGCGTTTTCAACTGAGAGCAGGGAGCATGGAGGTGCAAACCCCAAACAGGAACATCTGCCCCTTCCTGTCTTCATGTAAATCTACAATGCCTATGAAAAATGCTTCACAATTATACATCGTTAGAGAAAAAGAGCGTATTACAAAGAACCTGTTCCTTCAAAAGGAAAAAAAAAAAAAAAAGAAGCAACACAGAGGGAACACAGTGATAAGGTGATTTCCCTTCACCCACCCCCAAATTCACTTTGTTTTTCAGCCTCCACTTGCCAGCTAACCTCTCGTGCATGGGAGTCAGCCCAGCTGTGCGGACGAAAGCGCGGTGAGAGAACAGACATCTCACCTTCCCTTCCTCGGTTAAGTTACAAAGCCGACGGCAGGCACGTCAGTGAGGGTTTTTGTAAAGCCTCCAGGTTGCCCCCCTGGCACCCAAAACATGGTTAATCATCACCATTCGAAGTGATAAAAAGACCAGGATGAGGGAAAGCTCACATCCACGCAGAAATGCACACATCTCTCTGCATTCAAATCAGAAGCACCAAATAAATACAGAGCGGGCACAGAGACTTTCCAACCAGCAAACAGAGCCTCCCGGGTCCTCCTCACAAGGGAGGGTCCTTACCGTTCTGGACCACGCTGATGAGGGTGACAATGGCCAGCAGAACCACATTGCCCAGGGGCTCTTGGTCCATGTCTGCTTTGGGCTCGGACGGCTTGGTGGCACGCAGGCCTGCACTGGGCAGGAAGGGGAAGTCAGGGCCAGCGCCCTGCCTTTCATCATTAGAATTTCCGAAGGTCCCAGCGCAGTTACACGGCGCCTTCTTCTTCTTTTTTTAACTACCCACCAACACCAGCTCCGTGTGACCTGCCAGGAGAAGCAGGGCTCAGCCAAGGAGCAGCAGGGAGGAAAGAAAAAAATAACACGTGTTTTTTTATTGATAGAGCACCAAAGAGATCTGTGTCCTGAACACTGTCACCCTTCCCTTGAATGTCTAGGAGGAAAGGAATAGACTTAACCCATGTCAGGGTCCTCAGGAGCAGCCCCCTAATAAGGCCTGGATGAATGAATGAATGAATGAATGAATGAGGAGGAGGGACATCTGAGGTCTCCATTTCTACAAAAATAAAGCAACAAGAGAATGAAAACTCAACCAAAGAACTCAGAAAAAGGGCAGAAGTGGGGTGACCCCTTAGGAAACCTTCCAAATAGGAAGTGGTTACCCACTGCGACGGGCCCCCCCTGAGGGAACTGGGGGACACCTTCCCCCCAGTCTTCTCAGCATAATGATGAAGAGCAGAGAGAAGGTGTGAGCGTGAACCTGCTGGGGGCACGGAGGCTGGAGTGGGGCAGGTTGCTGCAGGACAACCCCTCGGAAGGTCCACGGAAATTACAACACTCCTGCAATCTTTATCCAGATGCAACAGCCATTTGGCAGCAATTAAAAGGAGCTTTTATCACAACCTCACGTTGAAAGAGAATGCTGGCCGCCACACCTGGTGGCAGCAGGGAGCTGGGGGGCAGGCCAGCGTGGGCAAGCGGTAGGCTGACCAGACGTCCCGTTTTAAATGGGACAGAACACAATGGTACTGTCCCGTTTCACACGGGACATCTGGGCAGCCTGGTCTCGCTGAGCTAAATTCATGGGGTCAGTAGGCTGTTGAGAGCAGCACAGGCCAGCTTGAGGGACCTCAGCTCCCTGGGGAGGAAGAGGTCCCCGGGGCAGCGAGTGGGTCCAGGAGGCGCTGAGGACCAGGCCAGCGGCCAGGCCGGCCCCCGCTGCTGGTGACGCTCTTGAGCACTCTCCGCGTGCTTAGGGCACCTCGCAAAGAATGGCGTTCCCTGTGTGCCCATTTGGAGAAGACCTGTTTGTGTGGAAGCTCGGTCAGTCTCGAGGAGGCTCAGTCCCCAGGAGACAGGGTGTCTGAGTCCTCCAAAGAGTGAGACCCTGCTGACACTCATCATAACTGGGTGACAGTGAGCCCGGAGGGAAGGCCAGCCCCCTTCAAAGTGCTCCGGCTGCAAATACTGGGATCGGAGGTCCAACTAATTTGGGCAGAGAGGAAAAGTTATTGGCTCAAAGAATCCAAGGACCTGAAAACCCATAAGTTGAAGAGAGCAAGCATGTGGTTGGGCCTTGGAGCCAGGAATCCCCCCCGCCCACCATGGGGTTCTCTCTCTCTCAGCTTCCTTTAGCTTATCAGCCTTTTTTTCTCCCTGCAGACCAGTTTTCCGCACACAGTGGAAAATGCAACTACCTCCAACACTGCGGTTTCACGTCTCATAGCTCTGTCCCCCGTACGGGACTGACTTCTCTCATCTGAGCTGTTAGCACCATCGCATGGGCCCCAGCTAGTGAGATATCCATTCCCAGGACAACCCAATGGCAGGAGAATGAAAGAACCTGGTACTTGCCATTGTCGTCATATGGTTGAGGCAGATCGGTCCCTAAAGACACATTGGGAGTTCGGGAGGAGATGGTGCTGAGAACTGTTATGCTGTGACTGTCCACGACTTACAACCCCAGATTCAAACGCCCAGCTTTTAAAGAAGGTTCTCTGTCCTACAGCCTGGAGTCTTTACGGCTCATCCTAACCTCCGTCCTGCCTGGTGTTTATGTCTCTGGTGGGTGCAATCTGCAGGCACACGGAGGATGCATCCACAGAATTCAATGTGGCTCGCCCAGACGCCTTTGGGCATCAGCAAGGGGCAGCTTTCAGGAGCCCCACAAAGGTGCGGGGGTGGGGGTGCCAGGCATTTTCACACTAGAAGGCCCAGAAGGTGCCCAGTGGGAGGTTTCGCAGCTGTGCCCCCAGCCCTAGTGGGACGCCTGCAGCTCAGCTCCCCGGAGCCACGCGCCGGGGTGGACAGCACATGTGATGGAGTGAATCCTCTTCCCCAGGAAGCGCGTGTTAATAGTCAGGGGAGGTGGCCATTACATCGCAGTGTGCACATGCAGATTCTGGCTGCGACAGCAGAGGTGCAGTATCAGAGGTGAAGCTCTGGAAATGGCATTCATCCCCATAGAGAGCTGCTGGGTCAGGACAAAAAGACGAGGGGTCGCCTGGGAGCAGCGGGGGCAGCCCTGGATCCAACGTCCCTTACAAGATGGTCTAAAGCCCTGCATCGGACCGTCCCAGGCCCAGATCAGACCAGACCAAGCCCGGGGCCTAAGGCTGCCCACTACTGAGTCCTGGGAACCTGGCTTGTGTACTGGCTCCACAATACCTGAGGTTCAGAGGGGTGAGCCACATGGCCAAAGACACACAGCGTAAGGGACAGAACTGGGACTCGAACCCAGGCCTGTCTAGCTTCAAAGGCTGGGTCTTAGCCACGTTGGATGCTGCTTCTAGAACTGTTTTTCAGGCCTGAGGGCTCCCTGGTCCTTCTGCTCCAGTCCCCACAGAGGCTCATGCCATGAGCTGTGGCCCCTCAGACCCTAAAGAGAGATTATTTTTTAAGATAAAAGAAAAGGAGACATACATTCCACAGGAAGTAACACAGTCCCCCAGACACCTGACCGTTAGTGAAGGCGACTTAACAAGGACTGTCCCCCAGCTACAAGGCTGTGAGCCCCCTGCCCCCCACCCCAGCTCCCCCCAGACCCCTGCTCCCAGTGCACACAGTGCTTGTGCGTGAGCTGCGCTTGTCTGAGCGTGTCGGGTTAGTTAGACAAATGTGCTGGGCGTACGGAAGAATAATTAGCACATTCATTAATTAGAGTGCTGTTCGTAATTTCACTGTGAAGGACAACCATTTGTCAAAGAGATCAGGACAGCTGGGGGCAGAGACACCGGGGAGGGGGTGCGGGGGAGGGGCAGCCACTCAGAGAAGGCGGTGGCACTGACCAGCTGCTATTTAAAACACGGGAGCTGCTCTTGCACTCGGCATCCACGTGCCTCCGTCACCATGGCAACACCAACAGGCCCGTCTCTTCCATCTCACCTCTCGGTGCACGTTGCTACTTCACGACATCTCTGCCCTTCACTCTCCGTTCACGGACACTCTCAGTGCTCATTAGGAGGAGAACTGCCTTCTCCATAAACACTGGGAGTGAGGGAGGGCACACAGAATGCCCCCGGGCTGCGGGGCCAACCCTGGCTGGGACATTGAGGTGGAGCCCAGGTCTACAGGCACAGATCAGAGATGGTTACAAAGCCGTTCCTTTCCTTTCCGTCCATCGAAAGGCTATTCGGACCAATAGTAATCTGTAAGTATGTGATACGAACACAGGCCAGGCCAGTCTGTTGTTCTAGATGTCACACGGCCATAGTCTCCAAAAGAACCGTATTGGCCTGGTTAAAGGGTCATGTCTCCTTCCCTGGCCACAGTCCAGTGACCTTTCTTTCCATGAACAGCCCACGGTTCTGAATTGAATTAGACTAAATAGAGATCAGCCCTCGTGCCATTATAGAGAGAAGGAAACTGAGGGAGAGTGAATCCACTGTAACCTCAATGCTGTAGATTAAATTCCCCACATTCTCCGGGCCCTGAGCTAAGTGCTTTCCAAATCAAACGACATTTACAGATATGACCTTGTTCCCTAGTATCTCAAGCTATTCTAGAAGCTGATAATTTGGGTGCAAGAGAACAAACAGAAGCAGAGGTCCACAGACATTCCTGCAGGCTGTGCGACAGTATCCAGCAAGACTCCTCTCTCTACTCTCACAAAGGCACACAACACAGTGTGTTTGTTCTGAGTTTGCCCGAGAATGAAGCAAGTAACCCCCATGAGGGCAGAAAACGTCAGTCTGTTGTGCAGGGAAACAGAGACGAGACGTAGGTTCCTTTGCCCAAGTGCTTCCGTGATCTGTCTCATAGGCTCTCTAAGGAGAGGAAGTTGACAGTGGGCTCCGCCTGACTTGGGAGCTGTCAGTTCTAACAAGGTGAAAAATCATGATGCTGGTATTAGCTGAGCTATTTTTTTTTTCACCAAGTAATTTAACGAGGAAAGAAAAGTCTGAATATTCATGTGGAGGAGGAGGAATGAACCTTGACCCTGCCCCCCAAATCACACAAAATACAACTAGAAATGGGTCTTAAACAAATACATAAAACTATAAACTTCTAGAAAGAGAAAGACTTTGTGACCATGAGGAAGGCAAAGGTTTTTAGACACAAAAAGTGTGAGCCATAGAAGGAAAAAAAAAAAAAAATCAATAAACTAGACTTCATCGAAATTTAAAACTTCTCCACTTTAAAAGACACCATTAAGAACATCAAAAGGTAAGCCACCGGAAGGGAGAAAATATTTATAATACATCAATCTGACATATGTATCCAGAATATGTGAAGAACTTATTTCCAGTCAATGATGAGAAAATAACCACATTTTTTTAAATGGGCAAATGATTTAAACAGACGTTTCCCATAAAAGACATAGAAATGACCAATAAATGCATAAAAAGATGATCAACATCATTAGTCATCAGGGAAATGAAAATTAAAACCACAGTGACCTCCTGCTATAAATCTGCTGCACGGTTAGCAAAGGATGTGCAGTGAGTACAACTCAAATTCATTGCTGGTGTGAGTGTAAAGTGATAAATGACAAAATGTATATAAAAACACTTTGGGAGAAGCCAGGATGGCTCAGCGGGTTAAGTGCTCATTTTGCAGCCCTGGGGGCCGAGGATCAAATCCACTACAGGCCCTCACCTGTGCGAACCCATATGCTGAACTGGGGTGCGCTTCCCATGTGCAAGGCCCCCAATTTGGTTCTCACCTCCGGTTAGGCCCCTGGCTCAAGGGGGCATGCCTACCATGCAAGAGAGGCCCCCAGACCAGTTCCCGTCCTGCTTGGCCCCCGCCCACCTGTGTGGAACTAAACTATGTTGAAAACTGATGACGTACAACTGTGGAGACTGCTCTGGGCCCTCCCCCTTCTCTCCGTCTCTGTCAAAAACAATAAAATAAATCTTAAAAAACAAACAAACAAAAAAAAAACACTTTGGAAAACATTTGGCAGTTTCTTAAAAAGCTAAACACACCTACTATATGACCAAACAGAAGTTAACTTCCCAAAAAGACAATGGCAAAATCTTGCTTCCATCTAACACAATGAAACGGTCATAAAACAGAAGATACACGAAATCTCTTCCCCCCACTCAGAATAAAAAGGGTACACATCTCTTTGGTGATGTTTGTTCTGCTTTGAACTGAGTCACATTCTCCTTTTGATAGCTGGCAGCTTAAAAGCTGAAATATACAGCTAACTGCTATGAACACATAGTATGTTATATAGTAGGAAATTGAATAGAGGAATAGAAGACATGGTTAATAGAAGTATATACACAAGTCATATTCAGATCAAGATCAAGAAGAAATATTTAACTCTCCTCTAGTCCTCATTTCTGCAACCGGATGTAACAGTTGACTAATATCTGTAATTATCTTCTCCTGCCTCTACCCTAGCAAGCGCCTCCCTGGTCAGACTCCTTTCCGGGGGAAGTGACCCAAATCTCTATCACTGAAGGGCCTGGACCGGTACCAGTCCTGCAGGTATGGAGTTGTTGCCATGTTCCATTGGCATTAATCACAGGACATGGGGGTGCACACTCCTCACCCCCATTGCATTAGCAGCAGTCTAATTTCCCTCCAGATCAATCACCTCAAGAGAGAAAGGCACCCCCTTCTCTGCCTGGTGGCCCCCCTGCATGGAGAGGTGGCAAACTCAGCTTTTGGTTTAGTGGAACCATTGTTGGGTTCTCTGATAGAAGGAGGCACTTCTCTCACAGGATCAAAGACTCGTAGGCTAGCATAACCCAGCGCTGCAGAGCTGAGAACAGTGCGGGTGACAGTGAGCAAAGCCCCTCTCATTTTCACCCCTGATACCTGGACCTATGAGTGCTGGCTGTGGGAGAAGTCACATCATCTATGGGTCACTGAGTTGAGCACATCCTGCCCACTGGAAATCAGGACCCCAGCCCTGCGAGGTGTTGCCACCCGGCTGGTGATATAACTGAGCCTTGAAATGTCTGTCCACAGTTCTAATCAGGCCAGCTGCTTCATTGTCATCAGGCCAACGAAGTCCATGATCATGAACTCATGGCTGTGTTTCCTTTGCTGAAAAAAACGACTTCTTTGCTTAGACGCAAAGGTGGATTGAATCTCGTAACAATGGAATGAAGTCCAGGGCTGGTGGGTTTGGCAGAAGCATTGCTGTCAGGGAAGGCAAGTCCATATCCTATTCTGAGGAAGACAAAGCATGCCTCCCCCTCCCCCCACACCCCCCAGGATGGGAGTGGTCCACTGTAACCACCCTACCACCAGCTGGCTTTCTAGTCACTTCCTCTAATCCAGGGAAGGGTGTTGTATTGATGTAGATTTCCATGCCTGACAGGTTGAGTGTTCAGCAGGGGTTAGAGCCAAGTTCGCCTTGGGAGTGGAAATTCATGTGGCTGTGTCATGTCAGTATGCAACTTTGCCCCCATGACCACTACATCTGTAAGCCACTGGGCAAGAACCAGAGTAGCTGGGGAAAGAGGCTAACTGGAGTCACCAAAAGGGGCCGTCTTGTCCACCTGCCTATTAAGCTCCGCCTCTGGGGCGGCTGCTTTCATAAGCATCATACGGGATACACATTCTCACATTTTCTGTGTGTCCTTTCAAGGTGTTGGAAAGACTGGACATATGATTACACATCCAAAAGAAAAAAAAAAGGATCTAGACACAGGCCTTCTACTCTTAACAGAAATTATCAACGTTAGTCTCCTGGTGTCTTCTGCTTCTTGTATCTCTTTGGCAGTGAGTCAGTGGATCAAACAAACTATGATCTTAAAGTATCTTCAACAGAGCAACTATTTTTAGAGATGCTCCGTGACTAGAGTCCCAAGCAATTTGTCAGAAGAGTGAGGCAGGATCTTTGATTGGCCGATTAAAGGGATTGTGGAATTAGATAGTCCCACAGACCCCAATCCTACGGAGAATCAGATGACAGCAAGGCAGGAGGATTAATGTTATATATTCTCTATCTTCTCTCATTTATTTATTTACTCACTCAACAAATACTTACTGAGCATACATCCCCCGCTGGTTTGCTACTAAGCAAAATAGATCCAGCCAATGGTCATACTGGTTAGAATTAAGTTCATCGGCATATAAGCAGAAAATCCAAAACAACAATGGTCTAAACATGGAAAAGTTCATTTTTCACTCACGTAAAGGAATTCCGGTGTTAGGCAAGCAGGGCTGGTCAAGTCCAAGGTCACGAAGGACCCAGGTGCCTTCTCTTTTACTGCTTTACTGTCATATGTGTGGCTGCCACCTCATTGTCACATGAGAGTCCAAGGTGGCTTCTGAAATTTCTGCTATCTGCTCTTCATTTTAGGAGACAAGGAGAGTGAGGAAAGAGGACTCATTCTGTCAAAGAGCTCTCTCTGCAATGTCAGCTTCCACCTCATTGGCCAGAATGCCGTCACGGGCCATTCCTAGCTTCACAAGAGACCAGTCTTTCAGCTGGCACCTGACTGCCTTGGTGGGGTCTGGGATGGATGGGAAATGGATTCATAATAGGTAACAATTTTCTACCTTTCTTAGGGTGTATTGGGGAAATCTTCCCAGAGAAAGTGATATTTAAGATGAGATGGGTAGAAATTAGGTTGGCAAAGAAATGAGGAAAGAAGGGATTATGTGTTCAAAGACACTGAGCAAGAGAAAGATCGCAGTGCAGTCGAGGAACTGCTGGGAACGAGACTGGAGAGCTGGCCTGGGAGGGCCTGGGGAACGGGTCACAAAGGGCATTGCCAGTCCCAATGGACAGAGAAGCCCCTAGAGGATTTAAGAGGAGGAGCGTGGCAACTAGATTTGCATGTTAGATGCTCCGTGTGGAAAGCAGGGGGGAGGGGCCCGCATGAAGCCTGGGAGGCCAGCTGGGGGTTCCTTCCAGGGGTGGAGGGAGAAGAGATGGTAGATTAGGTTGGTGTGGTAACAATGGCATTGGCCCGGAGTTGGTGGATTTGAGCAGAGAGGACTCAAGAGTAATTCTCAGATTTCTGACAACGTCCTGAATGAATATTGGTGCCATTCCCCGACAAGTTCCTCTCAGACCCTTTCACTACCATCATCGTCACAGGACTTTGTCAGGGGCGCATCGCTTAAGTCCCCAGTGCTTGGCTGACTGTGGCTATTCTTGAGTGAAGCTTAGATAAGCACAACTCCCTCCCGACCCTCCCGGCGGTACTACTGAGGTACGGAATGAGCCTGGATGCAGGTGTGTACTGAGCTTGAGGGCCCATCTTCTCCTATGGTGTCCTGATGGGAGAAGGAGAGGCAGGTGTGTTCCACTAGCAAGAGGAAGGCCATGGAGTACACTCAGTGAGTGGAGAACTGAATTACAAGCTCTTACCCCCTAAATAAATGGCCACCGAGGAGTCCCAGCTCTAGAGTCGGGGTTCAGCATCTACACTGAATTACAATCCCTGAAATCACAGTGCACTTGAGCCCACAGAGAAGTAGGGAGAGGAATTAGAGAGGGTATTGTGTGCCCTGGAGGATCCCTCAGGGTGCAGGATCGGCCGGGAGGGGAGAGAAACACTCCTTTGTTTGTTTTTCTGTCTTTTATTGACAGAAGTTATGCAACAAGTAAGCAAGTAGAGGACTCACACTAAACGACAGGGCATTCAACGATTCAAACGTAGAGTTTCTTCCCCTGGCAAAATTAGCCTGACCACATTTGCAGAGTATACACAGCATGAAAGTGTTTTTGTTCCTGTTTTCCTTTGGAATAAACCAGCTGAAAACATCACTGTTTGTGGTGTTAAATGGATTTCATAACTGATATAGGATGTGGCTAAATTCAAATTACTGTGGTAATTTTAATTGAATTTCCTGACTCCTACATGCTTAATTGTCAACTTTTAACACTGCATTAAACATAAGGTTCCGATGCTAGTTACTATGAAATGTTCACATTCCCTTTTGACAGTGATTATATTTTGCTTCTCATTCCTGAAGATTGTATTAAGTCTACTAAAAAGATATCCCAAGAGACCCTCCTATGTTTACTGCATTAGAAGAAAAACAGATGTTCTCACATATCCTGAGAGAGATGACAATTGACGCTGTACCTGTAGGTTATTGCGAACCACTTGGCGATGCCTTTGTGGGCAGAGGATTTAGGTCGTCTGTGACATCTGATAGTGCATAATATTATAAAATTAAAGGGTCGCTTGCCTAAAAGAAGCCCCAGAGCTGGGATGCTAATGTGTCACAGAAGGGACCTCCATGGGGAGTTTCTTTAAATGTCCCGCCACAGAACACATCCTGATGGATGGTGGGCCCTTCCCAACACCAGGGCGGTTCCACGGGGGCCCAGGCAGGGCAGAGCCAGGAGGGCCATGACGGCAGGGCAGCAGCGGGCAGCCTGGGCCGCCTCCCACCCCACAGATGATGTCCTGAGCCCCATCCACTCCAGACTCAGAGCTTCCTGCCACTTTTGTCTCTGCAGGACCCTGTAACAGCCAGGCTCAGGGGCAAGCAAGAACAGGTGTGGAGACCCTCCCTGTCCCCCAAGAAGGCACTCAGCACCTTTACTTTGGCCCGTGCCGTGTGATACAACTATACCGGGAGAGTCACAGAACGCTGGTTAGAAACAAGCTAACATCTACGAAGTGTGATGAATGCTCTGGGCCTTAGACCGATGTGCTTGGTATCTAGTGCCTCGTGTAATACGGAGAGAACCCTGTTATCGTTGCCCTTTTTTACACATGAGAAGAGTGAAGCTCAGAGACCTCCCGTGACCTGGCTGTGGCCACACAGCACTTTCACACATGGAACACAAAGCCAGACAGACAAGGCAGTGAGACCTTGTGTTGTTCTATGGAAGCCCAGGGGCTTAGCCGACCCACCCAAGGCCACAGGTCAACCTGGAGCAAGGTGACAAAGCCAAGGACGAGGACAGCCCGCCTACAGTGTGTGCCGTGCACTAGCCGATCGGAACTCCCCCACCCTCCCAGCCAGGGACCGTCCAGCAAGCTGACACCAGCTCGGAAGGGGGAGTACCGTGCAATAGTGCAGCGAGTGACAAGATCAATGCCGACAATGGCATCGCTCACATAGTAAGACGGAAAAGCTGAGGAGCCCTGAGGTTCCTAACAGGACCTGGGACTCTACCCGCTGAGCGGCAAGCAGCCTTTGCAGAGGCCACCTGCACCTTGTGGCCACTGAGAAACATTGTGGAAGCCGCCACCAGGGGTTCCCAAGTCTGGGCCGTCCCCTCCGGAGTGCCCCTGAGAGCCTGTCCTCAGGCTGCCACATGTGCTGGGTCCCAGGAGGGCTCCTCCAGCTTGGGGACATCCTCCTGCCCAACCTCCTTAGCAGCCTGCTGCTCTTTCCAGCAGGAGCCAGAGGCAGGGAGAGCAGGAAAGAGAATGACATCCCGAAAACAGACCACTCGCCCTGACGGCCGACAGGGTCTCACCGCACTGGTCCCCTTGCACGTGGGTGACGGCCCACACGTACTCCTCGCATCACTCTCTCCCTCCCCTCTCCTTCACCCTTGGGCCTGGAAAAGCCTCTGTGTGAGGAGGGAGGAGAGCTCTTGCCGGCCAGGCCTCAATTGCCCGGGTTCACCCGCCAGAGGGGCAGCGAGGTGTTCTGAGCTCCGTGGCTCCCTGAACCCTCAGCGCCGCTCTTGTATGTCAGGGCTGGGTGTCCATCACTCACCGAATGCTCAGTCAGCATCCGTTCATGAAGAGCCAGGGCTGGGGGTTCCCACCGCGGGTTGCTCTGGGGGTCAGGCCGCTCAGGGCCAGGCAGGTGAGACCCCTCAGCTGTGTGTGAGGGGCGTGCCCCACGCTCACACTCCGGGATCTGAACGCTACTAGTAACGAGGTTCAGAAGGCAAGTCCCAGGAACCAGGGGGCTCCCAGCCCTGCTTCCAGGAGCCTCAGCTCTTATAGCCACTGCATGAGGTCCAGTGGCCCAGGTAGATTTACAGGAGATAGGCAGAAGGTATCCCCAACACACACACACACACACATGCACACATGCACCTGTACAAACTCTCACAGACAGCCAACGGCTCATAGGTTCCCCAAGATGCTGGAAGAGTTCCCAAATTCAGAGGTTTCCCGATCCTCCCGTGTGTGCTGTGAGCCGTGGTTAAATGCCAGCAGTGTCGCTTCCTAACCTGCACACAACCCCACCTCAGAGGGGAAAGACCTACACACAGTCCCTGTAGGATCGCCCAGATCGGCGAGGGCCTCTCCAGTCTCCAGGGCTCTGGGAGGGGAAGGGAGGGCGGGGCGATGTGGGGGTGAGGGGCCAGGAACCTCAGAGCTGCCCCCCAGCTGGGGCCAGTGCTGCCTCACCCCAGCTCAGCCTGAGCTGTGACACGTCACCTGCACGCTCCCACATGTGGAAAGTGACTATCCCTTTTCTGGGTGCCTCTTGCCTCACCAGCCTCCCCCAAACCAGGAGGGGTTGGGCACTGTTTTCTTCCTGTGGGGTCAGGGGCAGAGTTGCAACGCTCACCCCCTTGCTCATTTCCTTGTACCCTGCAGGGCGGAAGCCTCACAGATTTGGGTCTGTAGAAGGACAGTGGACAGTAGAAGGAAGTGTCCCATGTGGACATTTCCTCTTTCTCAACCCCTTTGTCATGCCACTCGACGTCTTTGGCCATGCCCCTGCTAGGACACCCTAGCCTGGTGTCCTAGCCCTCGCTCCACATTAGGGTGTTAACCTTCCCCTCCAGCAGCACAGCACCCCCATTTCCCACCCCCACCCCATACCCAGGAGGCATCCAGACCTCAGGTTTTGGTCAGATGCACATGGAGCGTCTCCTCTGCCCAACCTCTGCTGATCCAGGATTGGAGAAAATTAAAGGCAAAAATGAAGATGTGTAGCCATGTGGTCAGTTCCGGCCAATGAATTCCAGTTGGGGTCTTGGGCAGCATTTTATGGTGGTTTGTTTTGTTTTGTTTTACTTTGGGTAAAAAGCGACAGACACAGAGACTCGGCCAGGCTCTTAGCCTGTTTGTCCTCCTCTTCCTGCCAGGAGCTAGGATGTGATGCCAACCAGCAACCACCTTGCCGGCTAGAAAACAAAATCCACTTGCTCAGGATGGTAGGGCAGAAAGCTAGAAGGAGTCTGGCTGGGAACAGATGCCTCTCTGGAACACAGTCCCCAGCCCAGACCATCCAGCTCTGGGGACACAATAATAACCTCATCTTAGTCAGGACAGAGGCAAGTGGTGTGAGGGTAGACAAAGATATCCATTGAATGAAATAGAGCCAGGAACAGGCCCGCGCTGACCACAAAATTAAAACCTTGACCCACTTCATCACACTTAAAGTTTCTACTCATCAAAAGACACGAAGAAAATAGGGGAAGCCGGGATGGCTCAACGGGTTGAGCGCTCATCTTGCAGCCCCAGGGTCTGAGGATTGTATGTGTCCCGGCCACAGACTGTGCGGACCCACATGCCAAACAGGGTTGTATCCCCAGTTCAGTTTCTCTGGGGCGAGCTTCCCATGCGGGAAGCCCCCAGCTCATGTGGGAGACCCCCCCAGCCTGATTCCTGCCCAGCTGTGGAGTGAAACTATATCGAAAACTAATGACGTACAACTATGGAAACTGCTCTGGGCCCTCCCCCTTCTCTCTGTTTCTCTGTCTCTTTCTCTCTGTCAAAAACAATAAAAATAAATCTTAAAAAAAAACAAAACATGAAGAAAATGAAAAGGCAAACCACAAACTGGGAGGAAATATTCACAATATATTCATTTGACAAAGGGCTGTATCCAGAATCTATATGCTGTTCTAAAAGGACAAGACAACCCAATGTCTTTAAAGAACTGAGCAAGTGACTCTAAGGAACGTGGCCTGAAGCTATAGAAATGGCCAATAAGCACATGAAAAGATGTGCAACATCATTACCCATCAGAGGAGTGTGTAATTACAACCACAGTGAGATTTCTCATATACTAGAATGGCTAGTGTTCAAAACTGGCCACACTAGACGTCAGTGAGCAGATGGAACCACTGGAATGCTCAGATGTTCCCACTGGGGATGCAAAACAGTGCGGCCCCTTGGAAAAGCTGGTGGGCGGCTTCTCATTAATATGCATCGACTTATTAGGCAATAACTTTATTTCTGGTGATTTACCCTCCCCCAATGCAAACATATACATAAAAGACTTGTACAAGTAGTTTTAACTGCTTTATTTGCAATAGGCAAAAATTAAAAAAATACAGTCCAAATATTTATCAAGTGAATATGGATAATAATAAGCAAATTGTGGTCTATAGGTATTCAATAGAATAGTACTCAGACATAAAAAGGGGGAAAACCTACCAGTCCATTCAACAACACAGATGAATCTTATGAATGAACACTATGTTGAATAAAAGAAGTCAGACACAAAAGGACGCATTTTGTATTTTATTTTTATGATGCCCTAGAAACAGGCAAAACTAAGCCATGGTGAGAGAAACTAGAATAGTGGTTGCCTGGGGGAAGGGGTCTTCATTTGACACAAATGCTTTGTTATATACTGAATCTATCCCTCATCTTTTTTATTAGTTAGCAGCCACTTTAAAAAATGCACTTGTGGGAATATTGGGATAGTTCAGCAATTGAGGGCTTGCCTCTTAATTGCAGGATCCGAGGTTCAGTTTCCGGCCCTGGCCCGTGCAGATCCATATGCTAAACTGCAGTGCAACTGGTAACTGCCAGGATGGCATAGCCGTGAAGGTTCTCACCTCCCATGCAAGAGGCCCCCAGTTCAGTTCCCGCCCCGTGCGGCACCACATCCACCTGTGTGGAATGAAACCATTACAACTAATGATGGGCAACTGTGGAGACTGCTCTAGACCTTCCCCACTTCTCTCTCTCTCTCTCTCTCACCTTCTCTCAAACAATAAAAAAGAAATCTTAAAAAAAAAAAGTCATGTGGCATTGAAATGATTATAAACATTTATGGATACAAGTCCTGAAGTGACAAGGAAGTATAATAAGTCCTCACTTAACATTGTCAGTAGGTTCTTTGATGTTAAGTGAAACAACATATAACAAACTAATTTTACCACAGGCTAACTGATAGAAACAGGAGTTAAGTTCCTCCAGCACCGCATGCACGTTGCGATGAAACGACCTTGAACAAACGGACGTTGTCTAGTGAAGACCTGCTGTCCTTCTACATGAGGACTTTGCCTGCACAGCCCTGATCAGGCACACCTCCACCTGTCTAGATTGTTATCAAAGACACGGAAACACACACTTGTGAAACTCTTGCAGAGAACTCTCACAGCTCTGGCACTACCTGCGTCCCATGTCTTCTGCCCCCAGCCCCGGCCTGGGCCTGGTCCTGCATCTGAGAAACCCTCGCCGTCTCTCAAGTTTCCCTCAGCGCTTTCTTGCTTGGCAGCCAATCGGACTTCATTCGGTGCAACAAAGCATGTGGTCCAAAGGACCTACAAAAGCAGGTCTAGGTCCTGGTGGTTTTCTAACGTGACCGGGCTGGGTCACGCTTGATGTAACTGACATCTGCGGCAACTACATGAGAAGCTTCCTTCCTCTTGGGACTTACAAGCAGCTGTTTTTATCTTGCAGCTTCTGATTTACACTGAAGTTGGTGGCCTCCGCAGCAGGACAGAAGGGAGTGAGATGGAGGCTTTCTGTAAAACTCGGGGGTCTGACTTCCTGTCCCCCAACAGACTGGCACTGAGACAGGCTCTGGCTTGCGAAGCCCAGCTGGAGTTCCCACCTCCATGGGCCGCCGGCTATCAGCTGCAGACCCAGTTCCAAGGTCGCATGCTAACAATCCTGATGGAGGAGCACTTGGCCGTGAGGGAGATGCGTGGTGGAAGATTCTCAAGCAGCCCAGTCTGTGAATGAGCCTGGTGCCCAGCTCTCCACTGAGCTCTGAATGCAGGGAACGCTCCTGTATTTTGTGACGGCTCCCACTCATTCATTCACTCATTCACTCACTCACTCACTCACTCACTCACTCACTCACTCACTCACTTACTCTCAGCAGCAGGCCTGCACTGGAAAACGCTGTTGTCTCCTCCCCTCCACTGCCCGAGGGCTGCTCTTCCCCACTGGGCTGGGCTGGCCAGCTGGGAGACTACCAGCATTCTCTAATGAATCCAGAACCCGCTGATCTTCCCCGAAGACGGGGTGAAAAAAATGAAAACGTGCTCAGATATTAACTCCCAGGGGATTGGTACAATTGTTACAGTCACCACATTTTTTTGAACTGTGAACGGCACCTGCACAACCCTATTGTTTGGCAGCCAGATCCAATCATGGGGTAGAATCCTTTCGCTCACTGCTGTCCTGGACCCCTAAGGCGTGCGATTGCTAAAACAAACCTCATAAATGCTCATTTATTTTTCATGCGTGTATCTTACTGCATGTGAAATATATCAGACACATAAAAAGGATTTATAAGACATATACACAGTTTAAAGCTTAATAAAATGAACACCATGTACCCACCGCCCTGCTCAAGAAATAAATGTCAGCATCTTCTTAATAAGAAGAGTTCATCTTTTCTGGGCACCGATGATGTGCTAGGCACTGTCGTAAGCACTTTACAGATATAATCTGATGGGCCCTCACAACTTAGATATCACCACCAGCATCACACACATGGAATAAGAAGCCACAATGAAGGCGCTTGTTTAAGGACACCCCAAGAACAAGTGGTGGAGTTGGGCTGGAACCCAAGACAGTCTGACCCTAGAGCCCACACTTTTCATTGTTCCCTCTGGAGGCCTGTCATTGCACAGAATACTGGGATGCACTGGCCACCAAACGAAATTATGCCTGTAAACCAAATTTCCCCACTGACTCACTCCTACTCTCACAGGGAGGGTGAGTTTGGGGCAGAACCAGGAGAGAAGTGCTGGAATCCAAGAGGGACAGGAAGGGCAGGGGGTGGGTGGGAGGTGTGCAGACAAAATATGTTTTTCATTTTCCTCGCAGCCCATGGAGCAGAGGGATTTGAAGACGAGTAGACACGTCGGTGACACATTCTTCCTTTCTTTTCACGGTCACTCTATTGACGTCCCAATTGTTCAGTAACTATGGCCTGTCTCCCATTAAACAGGTGAGACCCATGTTCACTCGTTTGAAAGGCCTACAAAAATCACCCCAAAAGCTTTCTGAATACTCATCCTTCTGTCTCCCCAGCTCCCCTACAATACCACCCTCCTCTTGGCAAAGGATGGAGCATCTACCCAGACACAGGACCAAGAGGACTTCCGTAGTCCCGGGGCTCGTGGGGAGGGAAAACTACTCCTTGGCAATGCAGCCTGGATCCCGCTGTATACTGGCTCACAGAAGGCAATCCACCGCCTTTCAATAACACTCCATGCCCTCACTGGGTGGAAACAAGGCATTCAAGCCTCTGTTTCTCCACATTTCCTCCTAACCTGCTCCTTTCCAGTGACTGACGTTTCAGGGAATGTGGTTCTCTGGGTGTCTCTCCTTACGGAATCACTGAAATGGAAAAGTCAGATACTTCAGTTCCTGGAACAGTCAACAGCATCCTAGAATTAACATCCAAGCCGCTCTCCACTGTGGCAATGGGTCCTCAGAGCCAAGATTCTGAATTCGGGCCCCCTCCCCCTCCATGCGGGGTCCCTTGGGAGGTCCAAGGCAGGGAACAGGTGAGAGAACATGCCACTGAGCCTCCGGGTATGTGACCCATAGGGTCTTCCTGACAGTGGCTTGGAGGGAGAGCTCAGATGTCTTGATACCTTGGGACTAGCAGGAGCCTTGGCATAAGGAACTGATGTTCTCATTACTGCCGGGGAAGGACTCACATTGGGTGGCAGGGATGAGCTGCACCCCTGCAATGAGGGGCTCCCAATGCAGAACCCCCCTCACTGTCCGCAGGGAGGAGCCCAGAAGACATACAAGGGGCCATGACCGCTTTTTGCCAAATGTCCCAAATCAGAGTATCGGCAGAAATAAGACAAAGGGTCCTTGCCATGGGCCCAGCTTCAGAAAGATGAACAGGGACCAGGGTGGTCCGAGGCCGAGGTTCTGGGAGTCCCAGCGGCTCCGACAGCGGCAGGAGTGACCTGCGGGCGGCGGGGGTGAGGGGAGGTCGTGCTGCTCTGGGGCTGTATCTGCCCAAGCCCCCCTCCCACTTCCCCTTCCTGGTGTCCCACTCACTCCCCCTCGCTCCTCTCCCACCATCCACTCCTTTTCCTGCCACACCCGATCTTAGCATAAACTGCCATTGTCAGCACCTACATTCCTCTTCTGTGCACCCTTCAGAACTCCCATTGCTAACGTGTCACATTCCTGCCCTGACCACTGGCTGCAAACTCCAAAGCATCACACGCATTCACACCCTTGACATAGGCAGGCATGGTGCCCGTCTGAGCCAGGCTGGGTCCTGGCCTAAGACAACTTCCAGTCTAGAGGAGGAAGCAGACAGAGGTCCGGAATTGAACCCCAGGCTGGGGCAGCGGCCAGGCGAAGGCCAACTCTTTAGACTTAACAGGTACAGAGAGCAGGTGCAAGGAACCCGGGGTAACGCCACAGACCAGGAGGGAATCCTGGAGGAGGGGGCCCGGTTGCAGAGGCAGGAGCCTCTTCCTCGTCTTTGAAGTCTCCTGTGAGGGTCAGGAAGAGCCCGAGCTCAGCACACAATCCCATGGCTGGCTCCACACCTTCCGATCCTGCAGGACGCTCGCCTAGACGTGCAGCAGCCACCAGACAGACGTGCAGCCCCGAGGGCGATGACAAGGAGAGTGAGATCTTAAAAGTCTGCCTGCCCTGAGCAGAGACGGGAACCACACACACCCCCAGGCCCACCAGCCAGCCCTCCAGCACTCAGTCATAACGAAGAGGGAGGAGGAAGTGGAGAAAGAGGGAAAGCAGATGATTCTTCCAAGAATTTGCTCTTGAGCAAACCACTTCCCCTCCGGGACCTCCGTGTCCTCATCTGTACATGACGTGCGGCTTTCTGTCTCCTTCCTGTCCTGTCCTGTAGGGCTTTGGTTCCAATGAGATTAGATGGATTCCCAGCTCCTGGTGGTCCCGGTCCCCTGCCTCTGCTCATTCTTTCTCACAACTTGGGCTTTTCTGTCCCCCTGCCTGGGCTTCCCGGACAGGGTCTGTGCTGCTGTCACTTTGGGGCAGCTCTTCTGAGGTTTCCCTCTTTCCTCCCCTTGGCTTTCCGTGGGGACTCGCCACGCAGAGGTAGGAAGTGGGGCCTCCCAACTGTCTGCTGAGCCCTTGTAGGGGAGCCCTTAGGTTCCTCAGCAGCTGCAAGAAGGCCGGTAACAGCCTGACTCACACAGGGGAGTGCAGAGCCTCGGAAAGGCCTGCAGCTAGGGAGGGTCTTGCCGGGCCACGCCCAGAACAGGATCTGACACTCGCGCACCATCCATCTGTAGTTGCTTTGTGACAGAAGGAATGATCCTGTTGCAGAGAACAGTGCCTTCTAGAGCCATTGTCAGAGAAACAGCCTTTTAGGATACACCCCCTATGGAAAGACAGGACAACCGTGCTTTGCACGTAAAACCCATTTCTCTTTGTGTCTTTTTGCTGGAAGCTTCCTTCCCCTTCATGCTCCTAAACTACCACCTCCTGAGAAAACCCTGAGCAAAGACCCAGGTGGCCACGGCTGGTAAAGGGGCGGAGGCTTCCTAAGGTGACCCAACCTTCTCCAGCTCCTCCGTTGGCTCTCCCTACTCCTGTCCAGCGCCTCCCCTTCTTCAATCTCCCTGAGAACAAACCTGAGAAGCACCTGCCCCTCCCAGCTCCCATCCCCCACCCCAAACGACACATCCCAGCACGCCAGGGGTGACATGTTAGCTGAGTGGGACACTTAGCCCGTCTTCTCCACGATGTTGGTCTTGATCTCTCCCGGCTCAGCACTCCTTCAGCATTTGGGTTCTGAGCCGCTCACCCAGCAGTTATTACTTTATTCCTTCTCATGGACGTGCCCCATCTCCCCAACCAAATGCCAGCTGTTCAGGAGCCTGGACCGCACGCTATTCGCCTCCGTAATCCCGCTACGGATGAACATGTCTCCTTCGTAGTCAGTGGAGTCTTTTTCTTTTTTTATCTTTTATTTTATTTCAGTTTATTACACAAATAAAGCATGCCCACGGTAGGATCACATGTTTATTGGCAGAATAAATCACCTCGAGGGGGCGGGGGAGGGATGCACGGCCTCCAAAGCAATTAAAAAACTGGAAGATATCCTGATAACGCGTATTAAATTAAGACAAACCCATAAACGTGACACAAAATGCTACGCAGGATGATTACAGAGAAGGAGTGTTGGTGCAGCATGGGAGGGGTTCTGGAGTTCGACACCTTCGGAACCCCACCTGGCCACAGCTAACAGGAAGGTGTGAAGGTTAAACCCGGCCTCCGCATCCTAACGCTTTCTCCATCCTCCATCTGGAGTCCCTTTATGAGTCCAGCCCGAATCCCAATCCGGCCTCCCCACTTCACCGGTTACTGACAGACACCTGACCCGTCTTCCCACTCCCAGCTTCTCTCCCATCCGTCACCCGCCACATTCACCTTCCCCAAACCTTGCTGTTACCAAGTCTCGCTTCTGTTCAACATTTTCAGTGCATCCTCGCTGCATGTTGCATAAACACACCACGGGAATTTATACGTCGTCCCCTTGATGTGCTTTTAAGTCATTGACAATTGTCCTCTATTATGAACAATACGGGAGAGAAGGCCCTCCGTACTCTGCCACCCATGAGCTTTCTCGGTCATGTCACCGCACTTGACGTGAAGCCTCTGCTTCCTCTGGGCCGATCCGATGTCCGTGCCTCTGCACCTTCTTCCCCCCCCCCCCCCCCCCCCCCCCCCCCCCCCGGTCATTTTCCTGCTGAGGAGCAAGCAGATCGCACCCCTTCCTCCACAGCTTCACCAGGGACGCCCCGTGATCTGTATGCTCCTCACACTGCAGTTAGCCCGTCTGCCTTGAAACTTCCTGTACAACCTCCTGGTTCCCGAAGTAGATTAAAGTGATCTGGGGACAGGAATGATGTGCTGTCCCAGAGTCTGGGGATGAAGGAAGATCCCTGAAGCCTCTGGCCACATCCTCATGAGATTCAAGAAAACTCTGCTGACTGCCATGTAGCCCAAAATGTAGTACGTCCTTCATAGCATAGGTACAAACGTTTGAAGCAACTTCGGTCGATTGCATTCGATTGAAAACAACTTGTTGTAAAAAAGAAAAAAAAATAGTGCAAAGAGGTGTTTTAAAACATTAAAAAGACTAGGAGACTCACCTAAACAATCTCAGGTTCTCCAATTCTTTTTAAAGGGAAGCATATTCATTGTGGAAGAGTCACACCGTAAAGTCACTCACACACCCGAGTGGTGTGCGTGATACTCAGACACCTTTTTCTCAAGGTGGGTGACAGAGTTGGAGCAGAGGGGACAGCGGGGCAGTTGTACTGTCCCGGAGAAGACCTCTGTGTGCACAGACTGACTAACGGGTTACCACCTCCAGAATGGCACGCCTCTGCCCCAGACAGAAGATCCGGAGCAAGAACAGCCGCCTACCACCCTCTGTCTGTAATGCAGGGAAACTGCTGCTATGACCCCCGTCTCGGCCCCTGCAAGTGCTTGAGAAAGCAGCAAAAAGGGGTCAAGACTGAGGACAATACAAACCACCACCCAGAGATAAACACTCATCATGTTACGAAGAAGTTTTGCAAATATGACACGTGTGCACGCGTACACACAACAATCCCACAATCTGGGCTCGTGCGGATACGCAATGTGAGAGGCTAGCGGGGTCAAGGTTGCATGTGAGGCCTCCGGGGCCCGATCTGGGCCCGAAACCCGGCCCTTCTGCTCACTAGTTCTGTGATCTGTGCAAAGTGCTCTCTGTACACACTCCCTCTCCTGTGAAATTAGAATAGTAACAGTATTGCCTCATAGGGTCGCTATGGGTTTAAATGAGGTGACTTGTGTAAAGTGTTTCCAATAGCATGAGTGCACATAGAAACTTAGGCAACTACTAGTTACCTTCTTACCTTTCGACTTAACATTTTACCATGACTGAGGTGTCAAATAGCCTTTGAAAATATTATTTTTGATATCTCTATATCTAATACTCTATTTTCTAAATACACCACAATTTGCCACTTTCTCCTGTTGCTGGACAGTCAGGTTGTTTCCTATTTCTCACTATTATAAATACCACTGTGATGATATCCTCAAACCTTTGATCACATCCCTGGTTACTTCGTTAGGATAGATTTCTAACATAAAATTTCTAAGATGATCACGCTCAGTCATGCTGTGAGAAGAGCGAGAGGGGATCCTGGATTGACTGAGATGATCTTTTTTGGCATCAGAAGAAAAGTGGATCACACCAGAAACTGAATGGAGTTATAGAAAAATAAAGTTGTGTTTCTTACACCTCTGAAAGATCTCACTCACACAAAAAGGGGGTCATCATAGAAATACTTCAGAAATTCCCACAGTTCTTTAGAGGAAAGTGAAAATGCAAGTGGAAAATCCCATTACATTAGCACAATTTTCAGTTAACTTTTGAAAATACAGTTTGGGAAACAGCATCCGTTCCAGTATTTCCAAAGTGGAGGTCATCAATTCCTTCGCTGCAGAGTACCATACGTATGTATCCCTACAGATTCGGGATAAACATAACCGACTCCCAGTGTTGTCCAGCACAGACAAGCAAGTACCTCATGACAACAGGATCTCTAGAGGGTCCTCCTGAAAAGCCTCCTCTGTCCTCTCCTCCCCTTGCACCACACGGGCTCAACTCTGCAGATCCCCATTAGCGGAGCCTTCACCCGAAGTTGGCTGCCATCCCTGTCAGCTTCCTCCTCCCTGGAGCAGAGCCGGCTCTGGCTAAGAGGAAGCAAGTAGAGGAAGGGTGGGAGAACCCAGCAGCAAAGGTGCTCAACCTCTCCCATCATTAGGGAAATGCAAACCAAGAGCACAGTGAGATAGCCCTTCACACCCATTAGAATGACTGTTAGAGAGAGGGAAAGGAGAGAGAGATGGTGAGAGAAGAAAGAAGTGTTGGCAAGGATGTGGGAAACCCTTTTGTGCACCGTTGGTAATGTGAAATGGTGTATCTGCCTTGGAAAACTGCATGGTGGTTCCTCAACAAATTAAAAGAATTACCATGGGTGTCATCATTTGTACTGCTGTGTATGTGCCCAGAAGAATTGAGAGCAAGGCCTCGAAGAGATATGTGCACATCTGTGTTTACTGCAGCCGCATTCACAATAACCAAAGCAGATGCAACCCGAGTGTCCACGGACAGATGACTGGGTAGAGAATGTGGTCTCTGCACAAAATGGAATTAGGATTCAGCCTTAAAAAGGGACGAACTTCCCACACAGGCTAAAACATGAGTAAAACTTGAGGACATCGTAATCGGTGGAACCAGATAGTCACAGAAGGTCAAATACTGTGCGATTCCATGGAGTACTTAGAGTGGTGCACTTCATGGAGACAGGAAGCGGAGGGTGGCTGCCTGGCTGGCAGAAGGGGAACTGGGGAGTTCGCCTTTAATGGGGACAGAGTTTCAGATTGGGAAAATGAAGAAGTTCTGGAGATGGATGGTGGTGAAGGTTGCACAGCAATGGGAATTACTTACTAACCCTGAACTGTGAGCTTTAGAAAAGTAAAAAAAAAAAA